>PPLJ03000018.1:0-51940 GCA_003707785.3 Danielia oregonensis
GACCTCTCTGCCGTTCAAGGCATACTTCAATCTGTTTCTCAAGAAAACGATCAAAGGCAAGGACTCTCTCAACTTGTGAGGTCCAGCGGATGGTCTGGGGGCGTAGGTGCCGGACAACTTGTCCAACATCCAGTGCGATGGAGCTGCCAATCTCTTAAGATGCTTCTTTGGTCCTCTTCCCATTTTGGTTTGATGTAGAGAAAAACTTGAGAGTCAAAAATTTTCAGTATAAGAGTGCGGACGACGTGCACACAGAATGAACAGAGGGCACAAGCCCTAATGATGCGCGCGGTCATGTGATGTTAACATGAGAGAGTGGACTCTAGGTAGCGTATAGAAACGGTGTCTTCAATAAAGGTCTTCGATTAAGGCCTTGGTTTGACGTCTTGATGAGAGTTTCCTTGTCGTGTTTACTCGGAGTTAAGTTCATTGAGCAATGGCTTATTCAACTATGTAGAACGTTGTGATCACGATAACAATTATAACCAGGACTTGTTTCAGTACATGTCTTATCGGCTTCTTTTTGTTTGTTCATTGTTCAACCAAACTCTATAACATTACTCTATTTATCATTTCGCAGCCAAAAAATAGCACTACCGTGAATAGTATCTTAGCACGGTCTCTAGTAGCCACTTCCTACACGTTCCTACCCGAAACAGTCTATTATACCAAGAGAGCAATTTACCAGCCAAACCACTTCTTTCCCAGATGCTGCTTCAATTCCGCATCTAACGTCTCAGAGTCGAAAGTCAACTGGCTGAGTTGGTCTTCCAAATTGGCAAACCGCTCTGTCTCCAATGCATTTTGCGTCAACAAATCTTGAATCTGTGTATCAATGTTCTGTGGAAGCTGTACCGTTCCTTCGTCCACCTTCGATTCTAGCTCACGTACGTCCGCTTCAAGCGTCGCCACAGTTTCTTGGAGCTCTTCGATATCACCCATCACCTCGGGGAGAGCCACCTTGGTATCCACTAGGTTTTGCACAACGGAAATGTGGTCTTTGTTCAAGGTCAAGTAGTCCATCTCGAGCTTCTTAATTTCGTGGCGCAACAGCCCGTTCTTCACCTTAAGAACTTCAATCTCTATGAGTCTTGACTTGTCCTTCTGGCACATTAGATCAAACTCCAGTTTGTAACGCAAAAGATCCGCAGGCGAGATCGTGATTTGCATAGCATCGTGCACGAACGCATCTAGTTTGTAGTAATGGCTACCCTGCTTGGAAGGACTCTTGCGCAAGATGGAGAATCGCTTGGCTTCCTTTTCTGGCCCCCCAACAAACTCATCGCTAACGTAAACATTAAATAAGCTGAGTTTGAGAAACTCAAGGAGAGAGTCAAAGTTCAAACGAAGCAAACTGGTTTCGTTGCGTAACATCAAGTTCACCGCAAGCAGGACCACAACTTCTATGCCTTGCGTGATCACCATATCGAAGATGCGCAACACCACATCAAGTGGGAACTTGTAGCTGAAGAATGTGAGAAACCACTGTGAAGCATACATCAGCAGTCGAACACCTTGGCGCACCAAGTGGTTGTAGAGGAGAGGCAGGCACTGCTCCAACACCCTATCAAATTGGTGTAACAATAGGTGCAAGCCATGCATGTCAGGACAGAAGAGATCGCGAAGTCCATAGTCTTTCATCAAAGTGACAAGTAAGCAGAAGCACTCAGCTTCAGTCATGTTCATAACTAATGGCACAGCAATAAAGGCCATGCCCTGGGTATATCCCACATCCGGGTCAAAGAGAGAGTATGCCTTGATCACATTGTACATCTCGTCAGCTTTGCTAGCAGCGCACACATTGGTATAAAAAGACGTTCTGGTCAAGTCTCTTTTGATGGCTCTCTCGTGCTCGGAGGACTCACTTTTGAGATGCATGTACAATTCTTCAAGCTGTAGGTTCTTAGACCGTGCGACCAACTGCCATACGATTCCTCTGAACTCTTGTGGAATACCATCAGTCACTGCATTTTGAAGAGTCTCAGGCTCAGTCAGAACAACCTCCTCGTAGTTATCTACTACGCGAGTCCACAAAGGCCAGTCAATGGTTGTTCCCAAGAGCTCAGGAGCCATGTGGCCAATAGTATTCTTGATATCAGCAAATGTCTTTCTGATACTTGCCGTACCAGAATTGATTGCCGATTGCTGTGCAGCGTTCTTGGTGCCAAATCTCACGTTCATGTCACTCTGCTTAGCCGCTAGCAACAGCGACGCGGTTGTGCTTTCTGGTGCCGACCCCGATGGGCCCGTCTGTACAATAGTGTGCACTAGGCTTCGTGGTGGAAGTTCTGGCGATGCAGCCAGATGAAACGACTCTGAGTCGCTTCGGACAGATGCTTTGTTGGCATCAACAGGTTCACTAGGTGGAGTTGGTGTCTCATATGAGCCGATTATGTCTTGGTCCAGGTCCAATGCGTCTGTTGGCGTATCGTCGAGGGTTGACTCGCCCACAGCATCGACTTCTGTCTGCTCCGATGTCTTTTTCTCGTCATCATCAGGTTGTTCTGGAATTGTGGTCGTGTCATTTTGCTCAGTTTCTGGAACTGATTGTTCCGTTTCTGGATTCGATTGATCATTTTCTTCCAGCACAGGCGTGTCCGATTTCTCTGCAACGTCACTTTTAGAACCGTTACGGCTCTGTTGTTGTCTCTTCTTCAGCTTGGCCATAAAGAAATGTTGCACCGGATATCGTGGGCTGGTAATTACATGCAGGTGAATCTTAAGGGCCAAAACACGAGAACGTGATGAAAACACCAGGCTGTGGGGAGAAGGACATAATGGAGCGGAAACGGAAAGAAAATGGAGAGGAATTGGAGACAAGTAGGCGGATGAAATGGTGTAGATGTAGAGGAGCTGGGAGATGATGTTCTACACCTGTTCTAGTATGTATCCTTTAATAATTACCTAACCTTACACCCAGCAGAACTCATCGTCTTCCCTGATACGGACTTCCAGAGCCTCGACAACTTCCCCAGGGGACTGCAAACGCACGACAGGCGCCTCAGATGACGAAGACAACACCTCATCGTAGTCCGATGCAGACGAAACCAGCGACAGCAAGTAGGAACTCAAGATGTCAGATTCCGAGATGGAGACTACATCCTCATGAACTGCACACTCGTTGGAGTAGTCCTCGTGGATGTCTCCACCGACGATGTGTTTCTCAACCAAGAGTGCTTCCAACTTGACACGATCACAGTTGGGGAAGTACACACGGATGGTGTTGATTTCGCCCAACAAACGGACAGGAAGCTCGCCAAGCTCGCTCAACCTCGTCAAGTCTGTGCGCAAGTCCACGATGTGCTTCTCAAACTGTTTCAAGTTGGCAAGCAATTCTCCCAACACTTCAGCGGTCATCATAGTAGCCGCTGGGATGAGGATGCGTGGCTGTATCTTGAAGTCGAGGTAGCAGCCCTCCGGGTTCTCTGTCTCAGAACGTGCAAGCAGCATGATCACATCATGAAATGGCTTTGTCAACAGAATGTTCAAACGAAGCGTCGCAGGCACCCTGGCCATGGGAGATGCAAGAAAGACCGGCTGCAAGTGCGAAATGGCCCGTGTCTCTTCTTCAGGCAGTTTCTTCTTGATGAGTTGAGTTATGGAAGGAGCTCTCACATGAGCAAACGGCCTCAGGCGGAACTGCGTCTTCAGCGAGAAGTTGTGGAACAACACAGAGGTGTTGATACCTCTCCATCTCATATTGGTGAAGCCGTTGAAACGGAACCCAGTGTAACTAGTGTAAAAACGGCTACTAGCATAGAAACGAGTACCGGTGAACATGCGCGGGTTCTTCGCAAAGCTGGTGCCTGCTATGGTGGAATAGTTGGCATAGCGGGAGTAGTAACCGCCACGGAAGCCACGGGGACTTCTCAGAACAGGAACCGGAACCGGAACAGGCACCCTATTGTCATGTTGAAGATTTTCCTGGAGATCCTGAAGCGCCTGCTTGAGACGCTTCGTAATTTGCCTTTTCAAGGTTGCTAAGTTCTTCAACGCCGACGACATGGCATATGCTCTCACAAGGAGAAATAAATATGGTTATAAACAGGGAATGCGGAGTGTGATATCGGGCTTAAAAATCGGTGAGGGACACGACCAGTGACCGAATCGGAACACACTATCTTTCTTTTTTTATAACAAGCAGCAATATCAATTGGGGGACCTGGAACTATGTAGGCAGGTGTGCAAAGCACGTAAAATACACAAGAAGAAATTCATAAATCGTTAGGCGAAGTCATCGCACATCACCTCAGCGAAGATGGATGTGTAGTCAGACGGCAGGGGGTTTGTTTTCTGTTTTTTCAAGCAGTGGCCGGACATGTCGTCGAGCTCGTCGCAGTCGTAGTTGTCAAACGAGCTCAACGAAAGTAGCGACGAGGGGCTTGTCAACAGAACAGTGTTTGTAGATTCGCACAGTTCCGGAAGCGCCGAAGGCTTTCGGAAGACAGACCGGGCCGGAGGGATACACACGTGTTTGGAGAGCAGCGGCGGCGGAACGAACTGGTGGCCCTTGTCAGTAGGAATGTTGTTGAGGACGAAGTCGTCAATGATTTCCTGCTTTATACGTTGCTTGTCGTAAGCAATGTCGATGTCCGGGGCCTTATCTGCAAGCGATCCATTCAACGACTCCTCGTTGGAGAAGATCAGGTACGACGAAGGAGAATGCGCAGCAGAGTCTTCTATAGGCGTTCCACGCAACAACTCGCGGTAGCGGCGCAACCGTTCCGTATTGTTGGAACCAACAAGACGATCGACATCCTCCGTAGGCGGCAAGAGATAGCGCAAGATGCCAGTGACACGGATCAAGCGGCTCTCCACCTCCGTCAAGTGCGCCCGTGTAAGCGGAGAGCGCACCGTCCGGGGCAGATACGTACAACACCAACTGTGTTGGATACACTTCAGACACTTTGGATACTCCTTGGAGCACTTGAGTTTCCGCTTTCTGCAAGAGTCACAAGCCTGCTCGATAGACACCAAGTCCGAGTCAGAACCCAACAGTGGCAGCTCGGAACCCATGGAAAACACATCCAAAGGAGAGGACTCTTCTTCCTTGATGATAGGATTGCTCATTGGCGTGCAATTGCGAAAAGTGGCACCACGAGGCAAAGAGGAATACAGCAACGAAAGGCCAGAGAGAAGCCCGAGATCAATGGAAGAAAAAGGCAGATGTTCAAGCCTAAGTCTAGTTGACCGGAAATTCAAAATTTTCGCTGCATTCAGTGAGGAGCCCGGAGAGGGGTAAAGTTCGATATATCGCACCCATTGGGCACTGTGTGCAGGATTCTTCCAATTTTCCCCCAAGACTCCCGCCGGAGCTACCGATTGTTGAGCCCCGGGCAGCTACGATAGTAGCGACAGCTCGGCTAGCTGGCCGCTATGTCTGCGCCCTGCACACGAGCTGTCAACTGGGGTTCTTTCATCCTGCACAGTTGCATCGACGACTCATCCGACTCTGCGGCTCCAGATATGTCACCTGTTTCGGACTCGTGGGCTGAATCTTGCTGCATAGAGTCTTCGCCTACCGCGGGGCTCTGGTGCGCGGACGACCCAATTGTTCCGAGACGGAGTTGGGTAGTCACGTGGTCAGACGTATAGTATCTGCGTTTGATTGGGCGCCGTAGGAGGATCTCCGATGGATGTCATAGTTGGTGTCATAGTTGGTGTCACAGTGGATACCATAGTGTATGTCTTAATGAATGTAAAGGCGGATTGGCCCATTTTGGCGATAGACGGTATTCCCATTGGGCAAAAACACCCAGCCCAACTTTTGCCAACGACCTGCACCAACTGTACGGACCACATAGCAGCAACAATAACCAACGACACCCTGGGCGAGCCTGGTCCAGCCAGACTGCCCTTGAAATTTGGGGAAATCTCATGAAATTCCACGAATTTCACCTTACACAGTATCATCGTGGTACACGAACAGAGTCTTCTTCGGGTTCTTGGGAGCATACATCACGTAGCGGCCGTCGTCAGGCGGCCTCTCCATCACGTTGTTGTCGTTCAACACGCTCTGTAAACTCAACACCACCGTCTCTACGCCACATGCCGGTGTCCAGTCTTTTCCAAGAATATTAAGACAAATGTGCCCGTTGGAGTAAATGTGAGGATGCACCGGGATGACGTAGCTTCCCTCTGCAAGAAATTGCACCACAGGCGGCTCGACGGGGTAGTCGTCGTCAATCTTTATTTGAAGAAGGTGCAGACTGTTGTAGAGGGGGTTGGTCAAGGTGAGAACGATTCGGTAGAGGGCCATTTCGCTCTCGGGGAGCACCTCGATGCCCGGCAAGTTGCCAGAGCCGACGGATTGAAACTCCTTGAGTAGGCGACGAGCAAATGGATGGGACATAAAAATTTTCTGTAGTTTAAGTCCGACTCACAGAAATCCGGGGCATTATGTGTCACGTGCGTCGTTCTTTCCGCTCAGCCGCCGGCCATTAGCAATCATTTTGGGAGGTCCGGGTGTGTTTGCATCTCTACAGTTAGTATCCGTTACCTGTTTATTATGGATCAGATCGGCATTTGCCGGATGTGTCCGCTTCCCTGCCGACTCTTTGTCGGCTTCTTGTAGCTCTTGCGTTGTGAGCTTTTATATCTCTGGCTTCCTCGTTTGGTTGGCTTCTGTGTAAACTGCTGCGTTTGTTGGAAGTACGGCGAGTTGGTTTCGCTGATGGTGCTGTTGGCTTGTGTCAGCACCTGTGTTCCTCCCTGTGTAGCCTTTTTGCGCTCTCGGGATAATGTTCCCAACACCTTTTTGAAGTATTGGAAAAACGGAACTTGTTCCTTGGTGATATTGTCCAACTTGGCAAAGTCTCGAGCATTCGTGGGGAGCTTGACTGCCATTTCCTTCAAGAGCATATCACCAATAAGATAAGTAGGCCGAGCAAACTTGAGCTCCTGCAGCTTTTGAAGCCGTAAGTTACGGAGCTCGTTGAACGCATACTCAACCAATTGTTCATTGTTTTGTGTAACAGCTCCATCGAACGTTTCACGAGGCAACACAATTTTGCTGTTGCCTCGCCAGTTCTCCTTCTCTTGCTCTTCCTGGTATCTGTACTCGCGTGCACTGACGAACGACTCCTGGTACCTAAAGTTATTCAAGCCCTGTCCGTTTCCAGAAGCGGTAAGACGAGTTTTGGAGCTCGAGCTGGTGGATGGCCTGCTTCGATCGGCTTGCCCACCTTGCGCAAACGAAAGCTCCATCTTCTTCTTTCCATCCATGACCTGCCTTGCATTGGGCCCCAATCGGACATATGTGGAGGCGAATCCTCCCTTCATCACTTGGTACTCGAGCAAGCATCCTTCACTTTGCAAATGAAAGAAGATTCGCTCCATATCACCTCGATCCAAGTTCTTTCCTTTACCATGGTACGAGTTTTCATGGTGGCCCAATTTCAAAATTTTGTTACTCTTTGAGCCCTTGTACACATCTTGGCAATGAATAACCGTCACCTTGTCTTCTTGAATTCTTTGAACCAACTTGGTGATGTTCATTCCATGTTCAGTCACGTCTCGTGTAACTGAGACAACATCACTGCAACAATTGTCACACATCTTGGCACACTCTTTGGGATCAAAAATCTCATTGAAGAAGTGCAACACTTGACGTCTACGACAATCTGTCTTGTTCTCACAGTACTGGATGACTTGACGAAGTTTCGCAAGATGCGTTTCGCGTGCACTTTCTTCCAAGTTTTCATCACGTTGAATCATGCTTTGTAAACTTCGAGCATCCTTGTACGAGTAGAACATGATACACTCACTCTCGTTACCATCTCTTCCAGCACGACCTGTCTCTTGGTAGTATCCTTCCAAAGATCTAGGAATGTACATGTGGATAACGAAGCGGACGTCTGGTTTGTCGATACCCATACCAAAGGCGATTGTAGCACAAATGAGCTGGATTTTGTTATGCTGCCATTTTGTTTGCACGTCGAATCTCTCATTTGGGTCCATTCCCGCGTGATAGAACATTGCGCTGATTCCCCATTCATTCAATTTCTGAGATGTCGTCTCACAAGATTGCTTGGAGTGACAGTATATGATACCAGTTCGACCGGCTTGCTTAGTGGAGACGTAGTCGCGTACCCACTCGTACAAATTGGATGGCTTACTTCTGACCTCGTAGAAAAGATTTGTTCGGTTGAAACTTTGTTTAAGCAACACCGGATTTGTCATCTGCAAGTGGTGAACAATATCTAACCGGACCTTCTCATTAGCAGTGGCAGTAAGAGCCATAATGGGGACCTTGGGATATTGCTGCTTGAACATATTCATTCCTTTGTAGTCTGGACGGAAATCATGGCCCCACGAACTCACACAATGGGCTTCATCAACCACTACTCTTGCAAGCATGTCACTCTCGTACAATTTGGTAATCACCTTTTGAACTCGAGCAGAGTTGTTGATCATCTCCGGAGATAAGTAAACCAAGTCCAATTGCCCGCTTGTTAAAGCTCGGAACGTTTCGTTACGTTCGTCACTCGTTCCTTTCGAGCTGATCATTCCTGCCCTGATATTCTTATCAAGCAAGTGCTGAACTTGATCTTGCATCAAAGAAATCAATGGTGAGATAACAACAGTTGTACCTCTTGTCTTTCCACCCTTTATCAAAGCTGGGAGTTGATAGCACAATGATTTGCCTCCACCGGTGGGAATCAATACGAAAACATCCTTTCCATTCAATGTCGAGACAACTGCGTTCAATTGATTTGGCCGGAAGTTGGGCAACTTGAAGACATTAGTGAGTACATCATAGACCTCGTCAATGAACTTTTCAGACCCTGGAAGAACCTCTCGTCCGTTGACATCTTTACTGCTGCCAACCGTTTTTGATAATTGGATGAGCTCGTCATCATCATCACTGAAGTCACTATCATTGAGTGTGATTGGGCGCATCTGCAGCAGTTTTTCTAGTTTGATATTGCTATGCAGCAACTCAGCAAGAGCATCCAAGTCTTCATCTCCCAAATCATCTTCTGAAAATATTTCCACCACTTCGTCCCTACCTTCGTTTAATTGGGTAGTGAAATCCATCTCGTTTGCATCTTTATCTTCATCGTCAGACACTTCAATTGGCTCTAAATTGTCATACTTCACGCCAAATCTGGAAGCAACGTCTTGAGACAACATAATGTCCTGAATCTCATTACGCAAATCTGTACGCTGCGTTGGCCCAACATGTGATTCAAGCTCGTCATTATCCGTTTCGCCGTGATCTGAATCGGGTTGGGTACCTTGAGGAGTGCTGAATGTTTCATCAATCGAGTCCATGTCGTCGTCTTTGGCAACGAATCCACTGAGATCAGTGTCCTCGTTATCGACCTGCGAGGAGTTCAATCCACCCATGAAATCCTCTCCAAAGTCATCTTCTAGGTCGTCGTCTTCCTCTATCTGTCTTCGTTCAGGCGCCCCAGACCTACTCTTCGTTTCCATGATGATTCTACGTGCTTCAGCTTTGTTGCTCTCGAACGTGTTCTGCGTCTCAACGTCATCCAAGTCATCTGAAAAGAGAGGCATTTCGAAGCCTAAGATGTTAGATCGTGGTGGAGCTGAAATTATAGGGCTCGATGGAGATGCAGATACTTGTGGAATCGCAGGAGACACAACAGGGGAGAAGCTCTTGGGCTGAGGAGGAGTTGGAGGAACAGAAGGAATGAACGTGGGTACGACTTCCTTCACAGGATCTGGAAAGAAATTGGTTGATGTGGCCAAATCTGAACTGCTGTGGGAAATCATGGACATGTCCGCAGCCGAGGGAAGAGGGTCAAGAAACGAGAATGCAGTGCGGATGGACAACTGCTTCGCGTGTACTTCGTTGTATTTGGGAAGGAAACTGTTGGAGGTCCACATTTTCTTTGCATCCAATGAAAGAGACGTAGACTCGTTGACCGAGTGGCGCTTCGAGAGCAAATTGATCTTTGTCTCACAGACGCGGATGTACTCCTGCAATCTGGCAACACTAGTGTCTGCGGTGTTCAAACTACTGTTTGATCTGACGATTGGATTTGAGATCACTTCGTTGGCCCGGGCACGAGGTGGGGCGACCAGTGCAGGCGCCGATTGAGCGGGCTCAACGCGCTGTTTCTTGATAAGTCTTTGATCTAGAGTGGCCTGCCTCTTCAGCTTTGTGATTGCTAGCTTTGCAGTGTCTATGAGTTTGAACGAGTCTGAATCGTCATCACTGAAGTCATTGATCTCCTCCACACTGTCCGGTAGTTGTGTGGACGACTGTAGAGGCCGCAGCGGCTGGTGTGGCACTGGTTGTCGCGATGTTTGTGGATTTGATGCAACGTTGTTTCTGATTGGAGGCCGCGACGCATTGGGCACTCCTCCGGAGTGGTCTCTGGAAGTAAGTGAATGCGTGACCTGTGATATGACCAGAGCTTGAGTGTTGAGGAGGGCGGATGGCGCGTTGAAGAGTGGTGGCGGTCGTGGGGACGAAATGTTGTCCGATTCGGTTCGTAGAAGAATGTCCACGTGCCACGAAGGCGGTAGTTGTGGCTTATACTGATCGATCCAGGCCCTGGCCTCCAGGAGGTTGTTCTGGATGGCCATAAGGAATGTTGCAGTGTGTACGCGAATGAGATGTTGATATTGCGTGCATACAGTATAAAAACGTTTGGAGAGTAAGAGTAATAAGACTAAGAGTAAGGGTAACAGCTAGAGTAAGCGTGCAATGAGCGTGGGGATGTGGAGAGACATACTGGAGGAAAGTTGGAGAAATGGAAGGTGAAAATAGTAGTCACATGCAAAAAAGATAGTTTATTTGGTTTCAACTGGAGATACCTCTGTTGATGATGAGGCATTTCCATCCTTAACAAAAGCTGACTAATTTGAGAACGGCAACCGACTTACACATCTACTTTGGTGGCTCGTGATGTTCTCTTCTCGTGCTTTCTATATACAGTGATGGGTGCAAAATGGAAATAGTCGGCCAAAAAAAGTGGGGTGCAATGGAACGCCCAAAACGGCAGAAGTAGAGAACGCACTTTAAACTCTAATTCTAAAATCCTTCTCCACCATCAGCCATTCTTGCACATTCTCTAGCATTCCTTCCACGTGACAAAAGGAGAACTATTTGCGATCACGTGAACAGACAACAAAGAGTCCCCGCAGAAGATCACAATGATGCACCCGTACACCACATAAAAGATTCCGAGTTCGGTGCGCACAGCAAAATCGGAGAAATTCTACATGAGCCGCACTAGGAGGGGAAACTGGGAGGAGAAGGTCGAAGAATCTGGCGATGCAGCTCCCAAGACTGCAAGATCGTAAAAGCACCACGGATGTTGATGTCCGAGAAAGACGTCGGGTGATGTGCGACGTCGGTGACGATACCGGGGGCCAGGCGGGGCCCGTGCAAACGTTCGTCGGTCCCCCGGAAGGGCCGGAAATGGGCGCATTGCCGTGTCCATGTCACGTGCCGCGCCCCTATACGGCAGGCTAGCCGCGCACAATCGATGGGTGGCACCCCCGGAAACACCCTCGAACTGGCTCTTCCGGGGTAGCGCCACTTTCCCCGAATAGCATTCAAGACCGCACCGGATAACGCAACCCTGGCATGGCAGGCCACTTTTGGATATATAACCTCCAACATTCCACCTGACTTTTTGCCAGCTCCCAAAACAAAGACTCCCCTCTCGCTCAAAAGCCCTGCGAATTTTTCCGTCTTCTCCTCTCTGACGACTCCTCATTTTGCATATAGGACGACGATATATATTGACTGCGAAAAGTGTTGTCCAACATCTCGTATCTTTTCACCATGAACACCTTCCAAAGAGTTCAGATTTTGCCTCTTCCTGACGGCAAGCCTCCGCTTTACCAGCCTGCATACCTGACGTCGCTGTCGCCTTCTGCTTCTTCTTCGTCGTTTTCCAGTTCACAAGAAGACCTCTTGCCAGACTTGTGGCTCGAGTCTCCCAAATGCAACAGTTCGCCCACGTTCCAGGACTTCTCGGCGCCTTCGCCTTCCCCTTGGGGTCAGGTGATGTTGCGTGACGAATCTCTTGAGTATGCCCAATCTCTTCTTCCCCACAGTCTTCTTGTGCCTTTAACCCAAGAGAACTTGGGAACGTTGGACGAAGACATCTTTGACTTCGAAGAACAGCAGACGCAACAGGCTCGCCAGCATAACCACAAGCTGAGGAACAGCTCAGTGAGCTCAGCTTCGTCTTCCACGAAAACCCAGATGCGCAGCCTCAATACTCAGTTGTACAAGACTGAATTGTGTATGCTGTTCATCAAGGTGGGCATGTGCCCCTACGGCAACAAATGCCAGTTTGCACACGGAAAGCAGGACTTGAAAGTTGTGGAAAGACCTTCCAACTGGAGATCCAAGCCTTGTGCTAACTGGGCCAAGTTTGGTGCTTGCAGATATGGCAAGCGTTGTTGCTTCAAGCACGGTTGAGTGCGTTTTATTTATTGCTGGCATGTGCTGGTTGACGATTTTATGAAAGTTCTATAGGTCATTGCCATGGTGGACGGTCCCGCCGTGGCCAAAATGTGTTTTAATTAGACGTTGGTTTGACATCGCGTAGCTTTAATTGCACCGCAGGTCCCTGTGCAACCGGATGCACCGTACACTGCACAGATATAGGCCGCAACTGCCACATCTTGAGTAACTGGAGTTGTTTCCACAGACACAGCATAGCTTCACTTTGGGCTTGAACAGGCGTTCTCCAACCCTTCTTCGTTTCTGTGAGCCTTCCTGTGAGTCTTCATTCTGCTCTGCAAACAGGAAGTTCACGCCAAGAATGGTGTTGATTGCAATCAAGTTCTTTTCTTCTTCAAAGTATGAGTTGAGGTTACGTCTGGCAGCAAGAATTCTCTTGGTAGACGGCGTATTTCCGAGTCGTATTTTGTTCTTGTCTCCACTGGAAATCGACAGGTGGATGCTATTGTATGAGAAGGTCTTGGGTAGTTCGAAATTGCCGTTGGGAGTCTCTTTACTGAGATCACCTAGTCTTCGTGAAATCAACTTTTCAAGCTGAACCTGCTGTGATGACTTGAAAACACCGCTGAATGTAGTTCCACTGTTGTAGTTGGCCTGAGTTTGGGCGTTCAACAAGTCCGTGAGGTTGTAGTTAACCTTGGGCCTGTTTTTCGAGTTACGGTTGACCTCTTCTCCGTTTGCATCGTACTTGAATGAAGGTCTTGCAGAGAGGTTGACCAGAGACAGGAAGTACACAGTAGAGCTATTCGAGTGTGCCTGCTTGGGGATCTCCTCAACTAACATGGTGGCGGAAGAGTATGTGTAAGTTGACTTGAGTTAAGCGCACGTGACTTAATAGTCGAATCCAAGAAGACAGATTTATCGGAAAAGCAACAGAAAGAGACTCATTGAGGTCCGCTCAAGTGGATTATACCCAAAAGAGATGGCATCATCGGCGTCAATAACCAGTTGGAGAAATATTAGCTTTTGCAACAATTCAGACATTCATCCCATCTCTTCACTCTGATAATAACTACGAGCTATAAGCGAAGGATGGCCCGATTTCCAGACTCTCTAATGATCACAAAACACCATGTTCGACATGACTCAACCAAATTCCCTGAAGACACATGATTAGTCACACGTGACATCAAATTTTTCAGTACTTGAGGGTCTTTCAGCCAAATCGAAACCACCATGACGACACAAGACGGAAGCGTCACGTGGGACGATATCAAGGACCATGGCTCCCAGATCCTATTTGACTCCCTCACTAGTAGGAGAGTTCCTGCATTGCATATCATATCGACTCTTTTGAGATCAAATGACTCGCAACGTTTGACCGAAGACAAGATCCTGTTGCAGCAGGTGGCCGTCTTGGTGTTGAAAACATACAATTACTATCAGGATGCTGTTTCGCGGGATGCGGCAGCTCGTGTTCTCGAGGACTATGTCAAATATGACAGCAAATACTTGAAAGTCTTTGTCAAGTACATTTACGATGTGGCATTGAAATCCGGCAATTTGGCCCTCAGCGACCTTCTCACATTGCTAGCATGGATCAACCGCATGTCCTTGTTGGTGTTCGCTGAGCAAGAGACTCGGGATGCAGAGATTGAAAAGAATACAATCTCTGCTCAGGCACTTCTACTCGACAGCTGTGCCAGTGGAAGTTTCGAAGAAGACAGACAAAAGCACAAACCTCTGCACAGAAAAAGAGTTTACCAGGCCAGCTTGGCCCAAACCAAATATACCATCACTCAGACTTTATTGACTTCGCAACTGCAAACCGCAGGTGCCCTCATTGACAAGTATGTTACAAGTGCTTTGGCAATTGCCAACACCTCTGCTGCATTGTTGTTTTTGGGAGTATTGGCAGACGCCTTGCACGACTTACAACCGGTGCAGCCTTCGTTTTTCCATCATTTGCAAGAATCGAGCCTTCAAGAGTCTGTGATGAATTATTTCATCCAAGCTCTTTTGGGCAAGGTTACTCCCACAGCTTACGCTCTTGGTCTGTTCACCAAGTGGTATATCGTTCATTTTACCACTGCTCGGACTTTCATCTCCGTGGTGCTTCCAACTTTGGAGAAAGCCATCTTGCGTTCTTCTGAAGTTGGATTCTGCCACCTCACGATTCCCATCTTCCTGAATCTGAGTTTGGATTTGAGCGAAGTTTTTGTCTCTTCTAAGTTATTCACTCATATTCTCACTGGTCTCAAGGCTACAAAAGAAAACGTGAGAGAGAAGTCTTACGAAACCTTGACCGCTATTCTTGCCAACAATGTATCCACAGTCCTGTCTGAGAATCTCTCCAAGATTGTGGATGAACTTTTGAAGACATACAAAGGCACCTCCAACGCAGACAGTAAGATTCTCGTTGTAAAAGGCTTGAAACAAATTCGTCACTCGAGCCCCGAGGTCGCCACTAAGATTCTCAACGGATTGCTTCCGATCATTTCGAAGGAGCTGAACGAAGCCACCCTTACTGCCTTGGTCCAGGTGTTCTCTTCAGAGTATGTTACGGCCTTGTCGAACCAATGGAGTGAAGATGAGAAGATTGTTGCTCAGTTCAAGTCGGGCTTGGAGAACCCTAAGTTGCAGCTTAGGAAGATTTGGTCCGTCGAACTTGGCCAGGTGTTGTTCTCGAATTCTGCGCTTGCATCTAAAGACGCCATTGTCAAGTTCTTTGCAAGCATCAGTCCTTCTATGGCAAAGTCACTCGACGAAGCCATCGCTTCACCTCTTTTGACGGTTACAAATAGAGGAATTGCAAGTGCATACGTCTACCTTGCATTGAAATCAAGATTTCAAGGTGAGGGGGCTCAAAAGCTTCATGAAGCAGCTTTAGCTGACTCTGATGACAAATATTCCATTTTGGTCAGCCCGAAGGTGATTGTGAAGTTGCTTGGTGCTGAACAGGAATGGTGCTTGAGAGCATTGGTTGCTAGTTTCGAGCAAGCGGGAAACGAAAGTGCTTTTGGCTTCTCATTTTTGTATTTTGCCATCTCCAGAAACGTCTCTTTCCAAACTAGACGTGAGGCATTGGAAAGCCTCAAGGTCATTATTCTGCTTGATGCTGAAAAGGCAAGTCGGGCAGTGCTCACCGCAGTGCAAGCCGCTATGCTTTCAAGCGAACAAACGTCTCCCGAGTATGATTTCAACTACGAGTTGAAGTATATTTCACAGGTCGCTAATGTCCTCGTACAGATTTCTGACAAGGATTTGGCACTGAAGAACTTGACGCAATTGCTCGTGGCAGCTCATCACGCCTCTATCCCAGTCAAAGAGGGATGGGTAGGATTGGCATTGAGAGCCTCTTTGGACCCTGGTGTAGTTGTCGCAAGCAACGCCGAGGCCATTCTCACGGAGCTCTACAATGTCCTCGATACCACACAAACAAACAGCCCAGTATTCCAAGCTGCATGCAAGTCCATTGGCACCGTCAGTTTCGTCAAGCCAGAAATCGTTGCTCCAAAGTTGACTGTACTTTTCCAACAGGATTTGAACGTTGAGAACATTGCGGATGTTGATGAGACCGCTGTCAAAATCTGGAAATCTCCAGAAGGTGAGGTCGTTGTTGATGTAATAAACCAAGGTGAGCCCAAAAAGGTGGAAGATAAGAATTCGAAGGACTACGAAACCAAAAAGTGGGAAGAAAGCTTGAAGAAAGAGATAGCTCTGAAGAACAAGAGCACTAGAAAACTCACTAGAGAAGAGCATGCTTTGGTCGCCCAACAATTGGCAAAAGAGGCTGAGATCCGTAACAAGTTGCTGAGATCCGTTAAGAAGTTCTACCGTGCATTTTACGTGATTCGTGAGTTATCAGAAGGTAACGCTAATGGAATCATTGGATATGAGGATACTGATTGGTTCCTCGTCGCAGTTAACAGTATGTTGGCATTGTTGAACAAGCCAATCTCTTTCGCACTTCTTGGTGAATTCGGAGCAGAGACTTTTATCAAAACCTCCAAGATCATCACCTCGAGATTGGGTGCATTGAAAGAACTTGCTGGTGTGGCCATATTGAGAGCGTACGATGTTCAGGGTGTCCCTGAAAACTTCATGGAGAACTCTCTCTTGAGTTTATTGGGCAAGGTCTTGTTCAGAGTCAAGATTTTGGCTGATGACTTCTTCGACAAGCTTTCGTTCATTTATATCTTGCCATTGCTCACAAGAGTATTGGAGAAGGGAAAGGACGTAGCCATCAAGAACTCTAAGAAGCAGGTTGTTACCTCTGAGTTTTCAGACGAGGACCCAGAGGAAGAGCAACTTTTGTTGGCCATTGATATCATCTCTTCTCAGGCTCAGCTCTTCGAGGACCAATCTATTCCTCGTGAGCTGATTTTGAATGTGTTGCTCTCCTTGATGAGAGTGCCATCCAAGACAAAGATAGCAAAGGAATGTTTCCTCACTTTATGTCAGCACATCTCTGTCAGCATTGGCAAGTCTGATTTAAATTTGTTGATGACGAACATTATCACCCCCGATACTTTCGTCAAGACTGCTATCCTTCAAGGTTTCGATTCCGAGTTTGACTTAGCAGAAGAAGTGAACTACTCCAGTGAACTTTGGATCGCATGCCACGACAACGACTCGAATGTTGCAGAGATCGCATCCACTATTTGGGAGGACAGCAACCTTCTGTTGGTACCAGATGCACCAAGCAGACTCTTAGCTTTCGTGAGTAACGAGGACACTGGTTTACGTTTGACTGTGGCCAAGTCTATCGTTTCAGCTGTTAAAGCTTTGCTGGAGACCGATGAAGAGGTTTTCAGTAAAACTTTAAGCAATCTTTTGGAGTTGTTCCGTAAGAAGGAAGTCCCACCTCCAGCTCCTCTTGATAAGTTCGGTCTTCCAATGACCAACCATTCGAGTCAGAAGGATGCATGGGAAGACAGATCTACTATTGCGTTGACTATCAAATTGATGAGTCTGCTTTTCGTCTCTGCATCTTCAATTGAGAGTGTATTCCGCTTCCTTGTTGATGAAGAGACTTTGGGCGATCAAGAACAATTGGTTGCTCAAGAACTTCTTGATGCGGGTGTAGAAATCATCAAGGACCACGGCCTCAACCACGTTGAGACTTTGATTCCTATCTTCGAGAAAGGACTTGCCCAAGAAGACAAGGGATCTGTGAAGCATGACAGAATCAGAGAGAGTGTGATCATTTTGTACGGTGCATTGGGCCGCCATTTGGATGCCTCCGACGAGAGGTTGACCATCATTGTCGATCGTTTGCTTGCAACTCTTGATACTCCTTCTGAGGATGTTCAATACGCTGTATCCGACTGCATTGCTCCGCTTGTGAAGAGCATTGAACCTAGATTGCAGGAGCATTTGGATGCTCTTTTTGAAAAGCTTTGGAATGGTAAGAAGTTGGCAATCAGAAAGGGTGCTGCTTATGGTATCTCTGGTTTGGTCAAGGGTGCTGGAATCAAGTCATTGTTCAGCAATGATGTCATGAGAAACATCACTTATGCTGCTGATGATAAGAAGAACGAACACATGAGAGAAGGTGTTTCTTTCGTGTTTGACTGCTTGTCACAGAGCTTAGGTCCCTTATTCGAACCTTATGTTATTGAGGTCTTGCCACTTATCTTGAAATCGTTGGGAGACCCTAGCCCTGAAGTTCGTGAGGCTACCAATTTGGCAGCTAGACAGATTATGAAGAGCACCACCAGTTACGGTGTCAAGAAGTTGATTCCTCTTGCAATTTCTAACTTGGACGATATTGCTTGGAGATCCAAGAAGGGTTCGGTTGAGTTGCTTGGATCCATGGCGTACCTTGACCCTACTCAGTTGTCAGCATCTTTGTCTACCATCGTTCCTGAGATTGTTGGTGTCTTGAATGATTCGCACAAGGAGGTTAGAAAAGCTGCTGACCAAGCCTTGAAGCGTTTTGGAGATGTCATCCGTAATCCTGAAATCCAGGTTATTGTTCCTGACTTGATCAGAGCAATTGGTGACCCCACGAAGTACACCGATGAAGCATTGGACAAATTGATCAAAACGCAGTTCGTCCACTACATCGATGGTCCTTCGTTGGCTCTTATCATCCATGTTATTCACAGAGGTATGAGAGACAGATCTGCTTCCACCAAGAGAAAGGCTTGTCAAATTGTTGGCAACATGGCTATTTTGGTTGACAGCAAAGATCTCCTTCCTTACTTGCCCACGTTGGTTGGTGAATTGGAGGTTGCGATGGTTGACCCTGTTCCTGCTACTAGATCTACTGGTGCAAGAGCTTTGGGTTCTTTGGTTGAGAAGTTAGGTGAGGACAAATTCCCAGACTTGATCCCACGTCTTACTGCTACATTGAACGATGTTTCCAAGGCTGGTGACAGACTTGGATCTGCACAGGCCCTCGCTGAGGTTATTTGCGGTCTTGGTCTTTCCAAGTTGGACGAGATGTTGCCATCCATTTTGTCCTCTGCTGCTTCTCCTTACTCTCATGTTCGTGCTGGTTTTATGCCTTTGTTGTTGTTCTTGCCTGTTTGCTTCGGCTCTCAGTTTGCTCCTTACTTGAGTAGTATCATTCCTCCTATTTTGGGTGGTTTGGCCGATACTGATGAAGACATCCGTGACACTGCTTTGAGAGCTGGAAGATTGATTGTCAAGAACTACGCAAACAAGGCTGTGGATTTGTTGCTTCCCGAGTTGGAGCGCGGTTTGTCCGACTCCTCTTACCGTATTCGTCTTTCTTCGGTGGAGCTTACTGGAGATTTATTGTTCCAGGTTACTGGTATTTCCGGTAAGAATGAGCTTTCTGAGGAACAAGTTGAGGTCAACAGAAACCTTGTTGAGGTCTTGGGCCAGGAGCGTCGTGACCGTATTTTGGCTGCGTTGTTCGTCTGTCGTTCGGATGTTACTGGTGTTGTTCGTGCTGCCGGTATTGATATCTGGAAGGCTTTGGTTGCCAATACCCCAAGAACTGTTAAGGAAATCATTCCAAGTTTGACACAGATCATTGTCAGAAGATGTGCTTCGAGTGATGAGACACAGAGAACTATTGCTGCTGCAACTCTTGGAGAGGTTGTCCGCAGAGTTGGTACCAATGCTTTGAACCAATTGTTACCGTCTTTGGAAGAGTCCCTTATTTCAGGTGACACTGACGCCAAACAGGGTATTTGTATTGCCCTCACTGAGTTGATCACTTCAGCTTCGATGGAGGCTTTGACTAACCACCAAGAAGTCTTCATCAGAATCATTCGTGATGCTTTGGTGGATGCTTCACCTGCTGTTAGAGAGGCTGCCGCGCAAGCATTTGACGTTCTCCAGGAGCAATTGGGTAACGTTGTCATCGATGAGATCTTGCCTAACTTGTTGGTGATGTTGGAGTCTGATGATTCTGAAAACGCTTTGTTGGCATTGCAGGATCTCATGGCCACTAAAGCCGATGTAATCTTCCCCATCTTGATTCCAACCTTGTTGAGCCCACCAATAGACGGTTTCAAGGTCAAGGCACTTTCGTCTCTTGCCTCTGTTGCTGGCTCTGCGTTGTATCACCGTTTGGCATCCATTGTCAACACATTACTCCAAGCAGTGATTGATGCAAAGAAAAGCGGATCTGTAGAAGAACAGGAAGAAGTTCAGGAAGCTTTCGACAAGATTTTGTTATCCATTGATGATGACCATGGTGTTCACCCAATCATGCAACAATTGATGTCGTTGGTTAAGCACCAGGACTCTGAGAAGAGAGCTGCTATTTGCGAGAGACTTGGTGTCTTCTTCACCAATACTTCACTCGACTACTCGATCTACGTGCAAGACATGGCTACTCAACTTATCTTGTCTTTGGGTGATAAAGATGAGACGGTGGTCAAGGGCGTCTTTGATGCCTTGAGTGCCTTGGTTAAGGCTCAGGATAAGCTGATGTTGGAGAAGCTTGTAAAGCCAGCTCAGCAAGCGTTGAGCATTGCTGGTGTCAGAGGCGAGGAATTGCCTGGATTTACCTTGCCAAAGGGTCCAAGTTGTATTTTGCCCATCTTTTCTCATGGCTTGATGTACGGTAACTCTGAACAGAGAGAGTTGTCAGCATTGGCTATTGCTGAGATTATCGACAGAACACCAGCTGCTAACTTGAAGCCGTTCGCAACAACAATCACTGGTCCTTTGATCCGTGTGATTGGTGAAAGAGTTTCGTCTGATATCAAGTCTGCTATCTTGACTGCTTTGACCAATTTGTTGTTGAAGATTCCACAGTTCTTGAGACCTTTCATTCCTCAGCTTCAGAGAACATTCGTGCGGTCCTTGTCTGACTCTACCAATGAGAAGTTGAGAAACGGAGCAGTGACAGCATTGGGAGTCTTAATTGAATTCCAACCAAGAGTTGACTCCTTGGTCGCTGAATTGGTGTCTGGTGCTAGAAACAGTGACGATCAGGCAATCAAGAACACTATGTCCAGAGGTATCTTGCAAGTTGTTGTGAAAGGAAGCAAGAACATGAGTGAAGCTTCAAAGACTTCTATCATGACTTTGGTGGAAGAGGAGATCAACACCGTCAATGACAAGTCTGCTGTTGCGTATGCTGTTTTACTTGGCTCTCTTTCCCAGATCTTGTCCACGGAGGAAGCTGCAAGCATCTTGAAAAACAAGATCTTAAGCAAGCGTAACGGCAACGATGAGTTGAAGTTTGCCACGTTGTCTATTAACTCCTTCTTGAAGGACGCGCCTAAGCATATCTTCCAGACTGGATTACTAGAAGAAATTGTGCACTTCGTGCTTGACTGTGCTAACTCGCAACTTCCATACATTAGTGACAATGCTATTGTTGCTGTGGGTAAGTTGTTGTTGCTTCAGGGTGAGGTCAAGTCTCCTAAGCAAGCAACAGCGGATGTTTCGGAAACCCCATTCGAGATTCCTGATGATTTGTTGAAGCAACTTATTGACCAAGTTGCCAAATCGGCAGTGAGCCCTAACTCTAACTCGTCAGACACCCGCAGATTAGCATTGGTGATTGCAAGGACTGTGTCCAGATTTAAATACGAAGAGTTGGTCAAACCAAACTGGTCCGTGTTGGTTCCTGCCGTCTTCAGCTGTTTGCGTGATTCAATTATTCCAATTCGTTTGGCAGCTGAAAAGTCGTACTTGGCTATCTTCAACTTGGTTGACGACGTTGAACAAAAAGACTTCGCCTCTTGGTTTGATGTGGCTCTGCAAAGCCCCATCACTACTCTCGAGGGAGCTGTTATCCAGCCTAGATCTATTGGAGACTACACCAAGAGAGTTGCTACCAGGTTGGCATCTGTCGAAAGAGAGAGATTGGAAGCAGGAGGAGACGCTGAAGCAATGTTCAGTGATCTTTTCGAAGATGAAAGTGAGGTTTGGGCCGTTGGTGGACATTGATGAACGAATGGAAACTGATGTGGATTCGAATTACTTCCTAGATATAAAACCTGTGATTAGAATACCTTACTAAAATGTATATCCACATGGATTCTATAATTGTGCTATTGTACATTAAAATACATCCGCATCAGATTATAACTCTATAACGACCGAGGAGTAAACTCCAACCTGAAACGAAGAAACGTGGTGATTGCCTCCGACCAATAAAGCGAGTGATTTGGTCGGCCCATTGAACGTGCGGTGATCTCTACAACCTTGAGGTAGTGAATCACTCCTCAAGCTTTGTATGGGGACCACTGGACCCCAGACTTGACGAAACACCCCCATGACCACGCATCAGATTAGGCATGGACAAATTAGTGGGCAAATCAAGTTTCAAGCTCCGCAAAGGTGGCAATTTGTTTCCGGGAGAATCCACCTGCATGGGTGAAGTCGCCTGTGCCACCAGTTGCGGAGGAGGGGTATGGTTCATCTGCCTGGGGACTGCAGGGACAGGCTTTTCCTTTGCTCCAACCATGGGTCCAAAGAAGCTCGTCAAGTTCGTTGACGAGTTGGAAGCGGATATGATCGGAGTGTTGGTGACAGAAAGCCCCAACACAGGAGAGTTGGGCAAGGTAAAGTTGTCCGAAGAAGGAGAGTTTGGTCTGCTCTTTTTGAGTCTCTGCTGGACGTAGTCCATGTCACGATCGGCTATTATGTGGGAACGGTTGGGCGTGGGCTGGTGGACCAGCTTCAACGGGGTCATTTTCTGGAGTGCCGAGAGTGTGTTGAGATGTGTTTTCGTCAGATTAGAAAGCGTGGTGTAGCTGCCGTTGGAGACAAGGGCCACGCTCGACAAGTACTGGAGGTTGTTCAGCGACGACGAAGGCTGGTATCCGGGGAACTTGGGTGCTTTTCCTGAGTTGAAGTAGTCTGTAAGCGAAGGTAGAGACCGTGAGTTGGCCGGGTTGACTTCTATCGGAGGAGGGTATGCTTTCTCCAACACTTTGAGCTCCTCGGTAGCTGCCGAGGCCAAGATGTCGATGTTCATGGTCGAGTGGGAACTGCGGCCCACGCGAGGACGCATGGGCTCGTCGGCCGCCTGGGGCAGGCCCTCCAGCGTCTCTGGTGACTTGTGGGGAAATTTTATGGACGTCGACGACAGCGACGACAGCGACGAGAGCAGAGGCATGTCTTCGGGCTTGGGCATGTGCATGGTGCCAGGAGTGGTCTGCGGCAGGGGGCCCTGGCTGGTGGTGGTATTGAGAATGTTGGTGGGGTCGTTGTTTACCTGATTAGTGGAGGTGGCCACTTCGCTCACGGCGTTGGAGGCGGCGATAGCCGACACGGCGACACTGGAGACGTTGGAGGCCGCGTTGCCGTAGCTGTAGCCAGAATTGTCGTCGCTTTCGTCGAAATCCTCGTCCTCTCCCATAAGCGGGGTCAACGTCGATTTGGATAGATTCTTGTTGCGCCGAGAGTTGGGATTCGTGTGGATACGCAGGTGGCGCGTGAGCTCGTCCAGCCGGCTGAAGCGCTTGTTGCACCCGGGAAAGCTGCACGAGTGGGGCTTTTCGCCCGTGTGTGTTCTGATGTGACGAGTTTGGTGTTCAAGCCGGTGGAAGGCCTTATCGCACATGGGACATTTGTAAGGTCTGGACGCTGGGTCCTTTCTTTTGGGCTCGATCTTGGTCGACATCATAGCAGGGACCGGGCCAAAAATCTGAGCTCAAAAGTATGGGGTAGGAAAAAAACTTCTCCAGTTTCTGAGTGGAACCGCACGATGGAGTGCACTGAGGAAAGCGGAGAAAACCACAACGAACGTACTGCACACAACAAGGGTGAAAGGGACCTGGTATCTTGAAAGAGGAGAAGCCCGATTGCTGGGCTTGCGGTAGGGGCACGCTTATGACGGTTGCTTGGGGTGAGGTACACTTAAGTATTGCTAGGCAGTGGTTGTTCAAGGTTGAGGGCGAGAGCCGGGCTTGTTATTGTTCACTTTTGGAGATACAGCGTGGTCACGTGCGCGGTGTATCGACACGGCTCTCCTGTGTTGGCGTTTCCCGGAGGATCTATCACTTAAGTACTTGGATTTTGCAACCGTACGGTCTTTATTGTTCCACTACGCCGGGCATGCGAGCATTAATCCGCGACACGTTGTATACAGGACTCCGGGTCGCGTAACTTGTTCCTGCATCAGGCAAGGCTGCAATAAATAGCTGTGAATTCCTCGAACGTTTTTTCACATCAATGCTCTTTTTCTTTTCTTTTCTTCTTGCCGCTGCATCTGCAGCCACCACACGAGTACGCCTCCCCGTAGACCGCTCAACATAACTAATTCCAGATCAATACCGAGTTTGTTGATTGCACCGATTGTCTGACCATCACCACGGCTCTGTCTTTAGCAGGAACGTTGGTAATGACATCAGCGGGTGTGACCAGTGGAGGTGCGTCTGCAATAACTAGTGTTAGTACTACTGGAACCACCGCTGCGACCACTACTGCTCTTAGTGCCACTCCTCTTAGTGCCACTCCTCTGAGTACTACTACCCTCAGTATTGCTGCTCTTATAACTATTGCTACTACTTCGGTTCCGGCTGGAGCTTCGGCTTCTGCTGCAACGACTTCTGTTTCCACAGTGCCTGCTTCAACCGCAGTTGCAGCCATTGTCTCCACCACAGCACTTATCGATGTCCCAGCATCCACTACTGTACCCTCCACAATCACCACACTCAAGACGACCTCGACTGTAGTCTACATCGTGCCCTCCACCTTGGTCGCTACAGTCACGAGATGCGCATCCACCACCACTACTTCTGTGCTTTATTCAGTCTCCACCACCCACGTCACCTCGACGTCTGTGTCCACCGAAGTTGCCCGTACAACTGCAATTCCTGTTATCCACACTTCATACCACTACGGCAATTACTCATGGTACAGCAGTCTGTCCTCAACTCGCTCCACACTCGAGGTTCTCACAAGGTATCAGACCTACATTTACGTCTTTGATTCTGAATGGCTTACCAACTTCACCACAACATACCAGACTTCAACCTGCTCTACATCTGTTGTTACCAACACCTTCACGGAGCACATTACCGCAACAAGCGTTCTTACGATGGTCCTATCAGAAGCCACCGCAGCTGCTTTCACCCCATTTTCTCTCACCAGTACGCCTTCATCTATTGCACTTTCTTCCGTTGTCCCCTCTTCCGTTGTGACTTCTTCCATTGCCCTCTCGTCCATTGCACCATCCGCACCCCAGGCGTCAGAGCTAGCCTGTGTTGCATACTCTACAGTCTACATCACCAACAACGTGAACTCGCCGGTGGTGAATCACGCATCCAAAACCTTGAAATTAGCTCTGTGGAAGATTGCAATCCTTTTTATTTCTGTGCTTTTCTGAAGCCTCTATAGTGGTATAATAATTGTGAGCCCTGGTGACTATGAGGCACGCGAGCCTAATCAATTTTTTGCAACCCAAATTACCTCCTTGAATGTTCTGTAAATCTACTACTTTCTTCTTTCTATTCTATTTCCTCTAGCAATCCAACTCTACTTTACATTTAATGGCTTCCTCTGATCAGAACCCTATTCCTGTTGGATACTTCAAACTAACCCCAGCGTCAGATCTGACTACCAGTACCAGAAATCTGTCGAGTGGCAAAGAAAACAACATACCTGAGCTACCCGAACGCGTTTCACCTGAAAGAAAATCAATCGTCAGGGAAAAACCTTCGTCGTGTGTCTTTGTTGCTAGTCTCAATGCTCTTCGAACAGACGATGAATTGTACAAATCGGTGCACACTTACTTTGCCAAGTTCGGGAATATGACCTCTGTGAAGGTCTTGAGAGACCCTCTCAATAGGCCCTATGCTTTCGTGCAATACACCAAAGATGAAGATAGCCAGTTGGCAATTCTGATGGGTCACAACGCTGAGTTAGACGGGAGACAGCTTCGGTGTGAGCCTGCCAAAGTCAACAGAACCTTGTTCCTCACAGTCTCAGAGCCTTCTACCTCAGAGCAAGTTCAGGAAATCGTTTCTACCTACGGAGAAACCGATCTTATTGTTGGAAGCACTAGGTATGGTAAAGTCTTGCGCAACAAACCGCTCGATGATAGAAAAGCAAACTGGTTCGTCAAGTTCACCTATCGCGAGGATGCCATCAGGGCGTTCGCAAGCTTGAGTGACGACTACGAGGTACAGTG
This sequence comes from Danielia oregonensis, assembly GCA_003707785.3. Taxonomy (NCBI): domain Eukaryota; kingdom Fungi; phylum Ascomycota; class Pichiomycetes; order Serinales; family Metschnikowiaceae; genus Danielia; species Danielia oregonensis. The sequence goes on from PPLJ03000018.1 coordinate 25,977, forward strand.
GGCGCAAAACATAGATGACTTGCCCAAACCAGATAAGGTCTCCAGAAAAGCTGTTTTTGTAGGTTTGTTGCCTGCTGAGGTTACACGGGAAACCATCCGTGACCACTTCTCGTCGCATGGAGCCATCAAATCAATCGAGCTTGTTCTCAGAACTGCTCACCCGTTTGCATTTATTGAGTACGAAGAAGAAACTTCTGCTGCTCGGGCTGTTGAGAGAGCCAATCACTCTAGGTTCATGAACAAATCGATCAGTGTCCGGTATCGTGAGAGCTACCCCAAGAGTAACCCCAAGCACCTTCTCTCTCCAGTAATCCCAGTGGCTCTTGCTCCTCCTCCTGTTACGTCTTGGAAGAAGCCAGATAAGTCTAGGATACAAGAGGCACATCGCCTGCAGCACTACAATCGTGCACAACCTTTACGGGAGTCCAACTCAATCCGCAACGAGAGAAATACCTACCGGGTTCTGCAAAGGGATTACAACCGGAACTATCAGGCCCCCAGCCAGGAAAATAATAAAGGAAGCCAAAACTATGAAAAGAAGCCATTGGCCTCTAGAAGAAGGCAACGGGCAATTCTGGGTTACGAACGAGTCGAGTCTGATGGAGTTTCCTACTACTACCCCCAGTCTAGACAAGGGTAAAATGCAAAACAGCTGTAAGCGTAGGTTATTAGAGCGCAGTATAAGTCTGATTTTCGTGCGGCGTAAATTAGGTATATATTATCGACCTCGAGCTTCTTCCACACTGCCATGCATTCGTGCTCTCTTAATGAATTGGCAAAGAGCCTTTCGTCTGAGAATAGGAAAACCTTGCGGTATCCAGTCACGATGGAGAAGATTTCGTCATTGAGCGAGTTGAAACACAAGTCTCTTTACGACAAGAAGCCGGACCAATCGATTCTCAAGGCTCAACCTTGGAAGAATCTGCCCAAGTACTTCAGTCAGGTCCTTATTTCAGCATTGGCTTTCGTGAAAATGAGCATTCATGCTAAATCTGGAGGATCCATTGAAATTATGGGAATGCTTACAGGCAAGATTGTGGGCAACTCGATAGTGGTGATGGACGTGTACTCGTTGCCAGTGGAGGGAACCGAGACCCGTGTCAATGCACAAAACGAGGCATACGAGTATATGGTTCAATACCTCGATATGCTCAAAAGTGTGGGGCGAGAAGAGCATATCGTGGGGTGGTACCACTCACATCCCGGATATGGATGTTGGCTCAGTGGAATTGATGTGGCGACTCAGAGTCTAAACCAAAACTTCCAGGACCCGTACCTTGCAATTGTGGTCGACCCTGTCCAAACAGTAAATCAGGGCAAGGTGGAAATCGGTGCCTTCAGAACACTTCCTGTTGGCTACAATGCAGAAAAGAACCGTCAAGTGAACATCAAGTCAAAGAGCAAGAAAGCTGACTTCGGTATCCACGCAGATCAATACTATTCGCTAGATATTGAGCTTTTCAAAAGCAAGAAAGATGAAGAATACATCGACATGATCTTGAACAAGTCGTGGGTGCTGAACCTCCTACGTACCACCAACAGCAGCATAGAGTACGACAAAAGGTTGGCACATGCCGTTGATGTATTGTTCGAAGCCCCGAACACAGCTTCCCAAATGAAAGATGCTAAAGCTGTTCGCAAATTCGACTCGCTATTTGAAGACCGTGTTGCCAAACTCGCCAGTGAGACGTGGGAGTCCAAACCTGACTACATGGCGGACGAAGACATGATATCTCCAGAGGGTTCAGTTCCTCCGAGCTTGGGTCGGGGCGGTTACGAGGATGAAGACGACGATGACGAGGACGACGAGGACGACGAGCAACTCGGTGATGACGAGGAACAAAGCGAAGATAACGAGAACGGTGAAAGCTACTCCGATGCTGGCTTGGAGGAGACGGTGAACGGTAAAAAAAGAGTCTTGGACTCCAAATCAAGCGTCTACTTTGAACCTCAACAGGCTCGTAACAGAAAGCGCTTTGCTGCTGGTGAGTCGGAGTCGACACTCAATAATGAGTTCAAGCACAAAATGCAGCAAGCACAAGCTGAGCTCAAAAAGGAGCACCGTGCTGTTTCCGCAGTAGGACACGCCGAATTGGCAAGCTTGTTGACGCTACGCACGCAAAAGCGGGTCTTTTGTCGCCCCAAGTGAACACAACCTGTGTATCATTGTGAAATCCTATTGTTGGCGCACATCAAGATACTCGAGTATGCGAAAATCAGTCCCGGCAATAGCATACTAATTCACGAAGAGCTGGCTCTTCTCAATTCACAAATCCACTACATCCTCGCTTCTGAATAATGTGGCTTGTTACGTGGCTTATGTAATCCATAGGGGCTCTGCAACTCATCGCCAGATTCTGGTTTGATTTTGATTCCAGTTCCACCTGAATCGCAAACCAAGTACATGTTCTATCGACTTCCGCCTTCGCCTCTTCGCCATTGCCCCTCCTCTGGATCTAACCATATCATGTGTTTCTCTCTGGATGCACTCCACGCGTATTATCCATATCACATCGCATTTTTTTTCTTGCACCCATAAAGGCATGTCCAATCCGTTGGTCGACCGTATCCTAAGCAACCCGCTCTCGTTCGTTACTGCTAAATACGCAGATACTCACGACGACCAGCCGGCCAGCTACATCGTTTTGAGTAAGAAATCCCGGCCATCCGCGGCACCGGCTCCAAAAATGGTTGCCATCGAGAAGCGGCCCAAATCCATGGCTGAGGCCATCGCTGCTTACACAGGCAAACGATACTTGACCAAAGCAGAGAAGAAGCGCCAGACGCCAAAAAAAGAGGAGGAGTCGTCCGACACCCAGTATGAATCGGCCCTGGAATTCCACACCGACTCTTCGTTCCAGGGGTTCCGCAGCTCCAGCGAGGAGAAAACGGAGAGCAAAGGTCTTGAAAGCAAGAGCGAAAGCTCAAGTGAGGAGGCAATAACACCCGTCGTCGGAAATGACGCTGACGACAGCGATGACAGTGGAAACGAAAGCGAAAGCGAAAGTCTGAGCGACGACAGCGAAAGCGAAAGCGCGGGCGAGGAAGCTCCCAAGATGCTCACAGCAGCAGAAACGTCTACTGCTCTGAATTTGGACCAGGACGATTCTGACGATGATGATGACGAAGACCACCAGGGCCAAAGTTCAGATTCGGCCTCCTCTTCCGAAGACGATGAAGACAACGACGACGATGCTAACGCAAGTGGAAACGGTGAAATGACCAGAGATGAGCTTCTCCAACTCAAACACGATCTACTCAATGATAGAACACCTCCCACATCACCCGATGACGAGGAAAAGCCAGCAGCGTCTTCTCCAGCGACCCCGAACAAGATCACAAAAACCTGGGGAACGCCGTACATGGGCCGCCGCCCTGTTGGACTCTTGAACTTCGGCGTTACGTGCTACATGAACCTGGCCATCCAGCTGATGGTGCACATTCCTGCCGTCCAGCACTACTTGCACCAAGTCCAAGCCGGCAAAGTAGCATTGAAACCTAGATCTGTGACGCATACACTCGCGGAGTTAGCTGGGCGTATGTGGGGCACTGAACAGAAAGGATCCCGCAAGTTTGTAAACCCTAAGAAGATGGTGCAGAGGCTTCATGACATCAACTGCATGATGAGCGAATGGCAACAGGAGGACTCACACGAATATTTCATGAGCTTAATGGCTCGTCTCCAGGAAGACTCTACGCCGAAGGGCCGCAAGTTGAACGAGCTGGTGATGTACGATATTTTCGGTGGATTGCTCCACCAGGAAGTGATTTGCCAAACATGCCACACCGTTTCCAAAACCAAGCAAGAGTTTTACGATCTCTCACTTGGCCTCAACAAGAAGCGCCGCACCGACGACGGCAGATATGCTGTTGAGAAGAGTATCCACGATTTCTTCTCCACAGAAACCATCCGCATCGACCTGGCTGACGAGTCGTCGGGATATCACTGTGAGAAGTGCAAGAAACGGACGGTCGCTACGAAAAAGTCCACCATTGACCGCAGCCCCGACACATTGATGGTACACATGAAGAGGTTCAAGTTCAACGGAAACGCCTCGTCAAAGGTCAAGCAGCCCATCGCTTACCTGAAACACCTTGACTTGACACCCTACACAACGACGCCCGAGTCATCACACTACCTGCTCATAGCAGTTATAGTACATGAAGGAAGATCGATCTCTCTGGGTCACTACGTGGCACACTGTCTCCAACCAGACGGTGGATGGGCAACCTACGACGACGAGTACATCAACAAGATCGATGAGCGGGCCGCTTTGAGCGATCCTCTGGCATACTGCTTGGTTTATACGAAAGACGTGCCACGGCGAAAGAGACAGCAGGAAGAGGGCAAGGGCACAGCCAAGCGGGCAAAGTTATAGCATGGGTAGAGAATAGAGATATTGGATGAGACAGCAGGAGAGGTGCACGAGATACGAACAGTTTTCGGTAATAGCATCTCCGGTATAGACATTACACTTTCCATATTATGTGAAATTGCCTCGGTATTGTGTATGCGCCTTGCGCTTTATCTTGCTGATTCTACATTACGAGACTGTGCCCGAATTTTCCCGATATTTAGTGATTTCAGGAGAGATTTGCAAGACGATGAAATTGGGGAACATAAAATTCGGGTCAATGTGCGGGTTTGGGTACAACCCCAGCCTTCCTAAGAATAGAACGACCACGTGATGCCAGGTCCGTTTTCTCTTCGTCACATTCTAATTCCAGTGTAAGCACTCATCGGTCTACAGATGCTGCGATAAGAATAGCCGCGATAACTTCTCTCTTCTCTCTTAACCAGTAATGTATTACGCAACTATATAAATCCGTTCCCACTTAGCCACCTTTGGCCCCCGGCCCCTGTGGCCCCTAGGCATCCACAAAGACATTGTTGTCTTCATCCTGTTCGTCAAGGTCGTCCTTATCTATTCCCAGAAACCGCAGCCGACTCAACAGATTGAAACCGTCACGGAAATTCAAGCGAGCCGGGCTCATTTCCTGCTTCACGTGGATGTTCCCAAACTTGAACTCCGAGTCTCGCCTCCGGCGGAATGACTCAAGGGAGGAGTCTTCATCGGTAGAGGTGGAACAGAAGCTATTGGCAGACGACCGCCGGCGCCGCAGCAGCCTGGCCTGCTGGACCAAGGTGGCTGTGGATGAGTTGTTGGGAATCTCCCGGATGTACTTCTTCTCGATCACGTATTTCCCCTCCTTGTAGGACTCGGAGTAGTTGAAGGATTTCTTGTAAAACCACCCCAACGTTGTGTAGCATTGCAGGCACCTGACCTTGTTGATGAGGTACACTCCGGTTATCATAGACGTCTCTTGTGCCTTGTCTTCCGGCTGGACATTTATGAGCTTATCGACCAAGTAGGCCTCTCCAGACAGACCCCTGAACTTGTCAGAGAGCACCAAGTTGGAGAGGCAAAGATGGGACAGGCACTCGCAGCACACGATGATCTGGGTGTCACCAGCCTCATAGCTGGTGCTCTCAAAGAAGTCGGTGTGTTTCAACCCCATAGTAGATGCGCGGTTATCAGAATGAACTTAAGAAAGAAGAAGTAGTACAGAAAAAACAGAAGCTGCAAGGCTCTGGCAAAGGAGTCATGTCGCCAAGCGGCAGGAAGCAGGAAATGTCTATCACCACAGTGCGGTAGTGTGGGGCGACATGCCATGCGCATAATGTAGCCGTTTGGGCAGGTTGCAGTATTCACCACGGAGTACACGGTATTGGTTATAGTAGGCTCCTACCGCTTTTGTTTTGACGACGGCAGGCCCTCCACGGATGCTATTCCGGCTATCCCTTGCCCCAGCCTGTCACGTGGAGAGGTGACTGGAACAGTGCTACGTATCACGTGGATCCACTATCGCCAGTCACGTGCGATAACGGGCCTTCCTCGTATCAGTGAGGAGATACCATTGCTACTGAGAGTGCTATGGAGCACTTGCCTACGACGGTGAGTCATTTCGGCCGAGGCGGGCACTGAAACTCTATTGTTAGCAAGAGCATGCAGATCACCTGACGCTAGAGGCTGGGTTCACGCAGGGCAGAATCTTAGGGCGACATATGTGCACGTGCCGGAGCAAGATAGTTGCTGGGGAGCGGTGATTTCGGGACGCCACTGTTGGAACTAGGGGGTGAAATTTGGCAGGCACCGTAAGCGACCCTTTCTGATTCCAGATCCCTTGTCTCTAAGTCGGCTTCCTTTCTGTGGCGGCGAATTGATGTACCCAACTGCCCTAACTTATCCTTCCTATTTGGGAAGACCCGTACCTCTGTAGATATGGCAACGAAGACGACGTCCTGTGGCGCCTCCTGTAGTCTTTGAGCCCCCAAGGTGGTTGAGTCGGTGCAGTGCACCCTTGTGTTGCTGTAGTGTGCTATTTGTCTATGTACAATCCGATTTACCACTTGTAGTATGGGCGAACCTTGAAGTTCAAAGGCTCATTGTTCAAGTACAGTCTGGGCTTGGCTGCAAGCTCCTTCTGCTTCTGCTCCCATTCCAATCTCATCTTCGTCTGTTCCGTCTTCAAGATCGCTTTCAAGTGAACATACGGATGCTCAAGGATACCGGTACGACCACGGCCCTTGATGTCGGCACGCTTGACCCACTTTCCATCGGAACCAGTCCACAAAGCTTGGATGTAGAGGCTGTCCTCTGGGTATCCTTGCTCGCGAGCCTGCTCCAACCCACGCTTCAACAACTTCTCCAACTCTGTGGCCATCTTTTTGGGGTTGAAATGCAATTGGTTGATGGCGTTCTTGACGTTGTAGCCACGGACAAAACGGTTGACGACGGTGGCTTTCTTCATGGACGATTTGAGACGCAAAGACTGCAAGTAGATAGTTGGCTCCAAGATGTCGATTTCCTCTGTGGTCAACGTCATCTTGTAAGTGCGTCCGGTTTCGCTGTCCTCTATCACCTGGTTGTTCTTGAAGAAGCCGTTCTGGGCCACGTTGCGCTCGAACAATCGTCTCTTCATAGGACTGATATACTTTTCACTGACAACCTGTTCCTTCTTGGCCTCCTCCAAGTAGTACTCCTGCAATTTGGAGTCTGTGGCGGGTGTGATCTGCTCAGGTGTGGCCACCTCTTCCTTGGTCTCGGCAACGGTTGTGGTCTGTGTAACGTCACCAAACAAACTGGCCATTCTTATGGGCGATGTGTGGATGCTTTTGTAGAACATGGGTCTACTGGCGCTCCGAAGACTAGCACCGGCAGACGCCGAGATCCAGAGCCCTGTTCTGAACATGTGTGTTTTAGTTAGAGCTTTGACTGATCTTTTTTTTCATCGCTATACTTGTAGTGTGCACGACCCAATGGAGTCTCTGGAGAACACCACCACAGAGATGGTCAGTAGCTGTAAAGTGTGATGAATGCTATAGCTCATTGTCTGTGTATCTACGTTTGCCCACAGCAACTTCGTGTGAGGAACAACGAAAATTATATAGCGTTGACAACTCTGTCTGTAGCTTCTACACGTCGTTCGTATCCTGTTTATTCACATAAATAGTGAGGAATGGCTATCGCCATCATGCTAATTGACTACTCGTCGTCGAAGCCCTTCAAGTTGGCGTCTCTTTCTCTCGTTGGAAGTGGGTAAACGTGAGGAATCGCCGTGTGGGATTTGTAGAGGTACTTCTCTCTCAAGGGAGTGGCCAACAAGAACAATGGAGCGGACAAGCCGAAGATGATGGAGAAGAAAAAGTGTGGTTTGGTGTGTGCATGGTAGCGGGCCCACTAGGATGTTAGTATGTCGAATTTGGCGGAAAAACCAGCAGGAAAAGGACGGTTGGCTGCAGTAGTACATACCTTGATAGGCTGCTTGTAGTAGACAGGGTAGTCGCCCCAGATTTTGTCAGCAACACCCATTGAATATAGTTAGTTGTTGAGTTTTTCTGAATGAGAAACCTCTAATTGGTTGATGTTGTGTATGTGCAGGATGCCACCATGAGTATATAGTGTAGTATATGGGAAGATGGTGCTGACGAGAGGATTCTTCAGTTGATTACGGATTTTTGAAGTTGTGTGATTAGGAAATTCCGGCAGTTACTACAGTTTTGGCCCCAAATCAGCTTTGGATCAGTCTCCATGGAATACTGTGGATTAATTATATACTAAAGTCTGCACTACGACATGCACCTATCACGATGTATCAGCTTTCTCGCTTCTCAATTCAAGCAGTTCTCTTCTTTGCTCTGGTCTTTTTGGGTGCAACACCGCTTGCAGCTGCCTTGGGCTCCTTTGGCTCCTTGGCCTCCGGGACCTCGACAGCAGCTTCCTTCTGAGCAGCAGCTCTTCTGGCCTCCTCGGCGTAAAACTCTCTCTGCATCTTGCTGTCGTGCCACTCAGCGTAGTACAAACCACCCTGCAAGAAAAGAACACCACTCAAGGCAATCACCATCATGAACTCCGAAGCAGCAACAACATTGATACCAGTCCTCAGGTCCACATCACCCCACTCACCTGTCAAAGCACTGTTGATTCCAATTCTGAGGTTGGTCAAGTAGATCACAACAGCTACCATCATCAAACCCAAAGAGGCGTACTCGAAGTACTTCACATCAGGGTGGGGCTTGTACAACTTGATGAAGCATCCAATCAATCCGCATGCGATCACAGCGTGCAAGATGTAATGGACACGCATGGGTGCTTGAGCCCAGATGGCGTAATGCACCAAGGAGCGAGCAAACCCCTCCGAATCGTATCTCCACAAAGTCAGGAAGTCATACGGCAAGTTGGCGTAGATGGCACCAAGACCAAACGACGAGGCTGAGATGATGAGGGCAGTTCCTACTGGAACCAAGTCTGAATAAGCCATACTAGTTGTAGTTTTTTGCTTTTCACTGTGGGCGATTTATCTACGATATCTATCCGCACGTGACCACGGCGTTTTTACTCAATGCTTGGCTTCGATAAGCGGAACATTTTGGCCTTCTATAACTGCTTCCAGGTGGCGTTCATTTACGATAGACGGCTTCTTCAACTGTCGTCTCGGGATCTGCAACATCATCTGATGTTCGACCACGGAATGTTGTAACGAACCCGTACACCAACCAGCTTGACAACGGCTCAGTTGTTTGAAACCACTACTTTCTTTTCTCAGGAGACGTCCCAATTGTCCCAAAAGTCCCCAAAAGCTGGTCCTCGTCAGCCGCATCTTTTGATTGATTTGCTGTACTTCGCACTTTTTTTTCAACTAAAATTCATATTACGCAAGACTATCTACTATGAGAAGTATAAAAGCCGTCGTTGTCGGCGATGGAGGTGTTGGTAAAACGTGCCTCTTGATCTCATACACTACAAACACCTTCCCTAATGATTACATTCCAACTGTGTTCGACAATTATTCCGCTTCCGTTATGATTGACGGTGAGCCCATAAAATTGGGACTTTGGGATACCGCTGGCCAGGCCGAGTACGATCGCTTGCGCCCTCTCTCGTACCCACAGACTGAGATATTCATGGTCTGCTTCTCAGTGGTTTCTCCTGAGTCTTTCCTGAACGTGAAAGCTAAGTGGATGCCAGAAATCTTGCACCACTCTCCCAAAGACATTTTAATTCTCTTGGTCGGTACCAAGACAGACTTGCGTGATGATTTGCATGTGCTCGATGAGTTGGCTGAGCGCAAGCAGTCCCCCATCTCGTTGGAGCAAGGAACAAAATTGGCCAAAGACGTTGGTGCCGTCCGCTACATCGAGTGCTCAGCCGCAACGCAGCTGGGTATTCAGGAGCTCTTTGAGTATGCCATTCGTGCTGTCTTAGATCCCCCTACTGTCAAACAAGATGTGAAGCTGCTGCCCACTCCAGCTACCCCTGCCACGGGTCCTACATTGCCACAGTCACAAACAAGGAGACGTGTGCGCAAGGCTAAGAAGTGTGCCATTTTGTAATATAGCTGCTGGCGGCCGTTCGGAGAGTTTTGCTTCTAGGGTCTGTATTATCTATATAGAATATGCTCTGTGCTATGGTAAGCAATGATAGTTGTTGTTGTAGAAACTACTCTCCTTTCAAGAGAGCAGCTCTTGCGGGGTGCATACCACCAGCAGGTGCTGTCTTCTCGTCCTTCTTCTTGGCGGCCAAGTCTTTCTTAACCTTTTCTCTTCTTTCTTCCGACAATTTCTCGTTCTTTTCCTTCAACTTGGCTGTTCTGTTCTCCGAGTTTCCTCCTCCTCCAACAGTAAGCTCCACGTTGATCTTTCTCTTTCTGAGCTCCAGGTGGTGCATTCCCAATGCGTGGTCCATTTTACTCTGGATTTCTTTGCTGTCGCTGTCGAACTCCATGAAGGCAATACCCTTCTCCTTACGGATCCGGAACCTGTCCGGCTTAGCGTTCTTGAAGTGTATTTCAAGCTCTTCTTGCTTGATATCGAAAGGAAGGTTACCCACGAAAAGGATGAAACGAGGGCCCTTACCACCGTTCACTCCTTTTCCTTTCTTTCCACGACGGGTCTTTCTTTTCTTCTTGGGCTCGGAGTCTTCCTCGAGTGCTCGTTTCTTGGACTCTTCCTCTTTCTTTTCCTGCTCTATTCTCTCTTGCTCCTTCTTCTCCTCTGCAAGTTTCACTTTATCCTGTTTGTCTTTTTCTCTATCCTCTTTGGACTTGCGGAAGGACAAGGCCTTCTGCTTCTTCTTGCTGACTTTGTCGTCCATGTTAACGTCTGAAATGTGAACTTTTCGTAGTCTCGTTTCCACGTGAGCCCATCGCAGACATCGACGTCTATGTGCAAACTATCTCCACAAAGTGATTTGTTTACCATTGATATTACATCCGTTGACAGATAACTGTTCAGTCCAATGTCATTTCCAAACTTCCAAAGACTTTGATCCGTAAAAAATTGACTAACATCATCACATCGCATGGAATTTGACTACGAAAGTCCGAGTACTCCAGATACATTGACTCTACCTGATCTGGCAAGCGCAACGCTGGCGTTGACGCTCACGTCGGGCCATAGCGACTGTGAGAGGCGAAGCCGATCCAGAGAACCCGACTTAGACTCGAACGAAACAAAGCGATTGAAACGTACGGTTCCAACATCAGAGCACCAAGATGAACAAGAAGCCCGAGGAAGAAAGAAGGAACGGAGAAAACAGGACCTTCGTGAGGCGGATGGGTCAGCGGTGGCCCTTATGGGGTTTGGTGGGATTGGATCAACGAAGTATGTATCTGCATCTAAAGGTGGACAAGGGAAGCTACTGAAGAAGTCAGAGGTTGGTCAGTACTTGAACAGAGCGCAGGCGTTCAGCAGGCCCCTATCACCAAGCAGAAAAGTTTGAACGACAACGTTCGTGCACTCATCTTCATTATATATTGTCGTAACATACTATCTAGTCAACTACTTCGTGTGCTCGGCATGCAATTGCTCGTACATCGTCTTCAACGAGTTGTACGCATTGGAAACCTTCAAAAGCTTGTCTTCGAGCTCCTTGTTAGAGGCACCATTGTCCACTTCCTGGCGTTGAGTCTTGAACTCGAACTCCTCCTGTGCCTTCTGCTGAATCCAATCTTCGAAACTCAACTCTTTGTTGGGAGTTTCAGAGATTTGCATGTTTACGGTGTGCTCAAGAGGGTCTTCAGAAACCAACACTCTCTTGAGAGTGGGCATCAATCTGTGCTTCTTCTCGAAACCGACCTCGATCTTGAGCGACGATGTCGAACATGCAGCAACTTCAAGATGAGCAATTGCCGATTTGCACGGCGTGAAAGCTTTGACCACCTGTTTAGTCACGATATCAGCAACAAACACACGACCGGCAGAATCACCTGAAATCACAAGCATACCGTCCATAGACACAGCCATTCTGGTAACATGGCATGCACCTTCCGTCTTGTGGTGAACGAAAGTTTCCTTCAAGTTGGGGTCACTTTCAACGGTGACAATCTTACCGTGACCTCCAACAGCTTCCAAAACATGTGTGAATGCGTTGACAACATACATCGGCAACTGTCTGATCAGTCCATCCTGTAAACCGGCATAAAGTGCCCGTCCCGCTGGATCTCTGGTGATGCACTCGACAGGAAGGTCGAACACAAACGTTGTGAGGAGAGACTTGGTCATGATGTCGTAAATACGAACAGTGCTGTCTCTTGAGGACGAGATTACACGAAGATCTGTGACAATTCCCGAATCGGACAAAACAATGTCTGTGATTGCAAGAGAATGGTCGGTGAATGAGGCAAAAGGTTTTGCAGCAGTAGACTCGCCTGAAACCAAGTCAAGCGTGCTCCACACCATCACTCGGGAGTCCAATCCACCGGTCACAATGAACGTGCCACATTTAGTTACACGAATGCATGTAAGCTCCTGGTAATGAGCATCTTTAACACAGAGCAAGTCTCCTGAGGCCAACTCCCAGACGTACAACTTTCCCGACTTGGAACCGGCTATCAACAACCATGGAACATGGTATTGTGGTTTTTCAGCACTCAGTGCATGTGTGTTGGGATGGTCAACAACGGCCAAACACGACATATTTTCAGGGACAGGAAGCATCTGGTCCGCGCTCTCCTTGCCCCAGGCGTAAGCAGTGATCAACGCTTTGTCCCTCCCTGCTACGAAGAGTCTTTCTCCAGGTCCCATACCTGTCAAAGCTGCACCGTTAAGAGGGCAGTCCGCATTACGGAAAGATGCAAAATGGTGGGATGTTTGGATTGAAGAAGCTACTCCAACCGACTCCTGCGACTTCTTATCCGCGGGGTCTCCCCGGGTGACGTAGAAGGCAAGTTCGTCCATGAAGAAAAGTAGTGGTGTGCATATACATCTCATCGGGAAATGATGAGATGGGTGGTCCAAGCGAAGTTCAGTCAATTTAGGTGATGACCGAGATTTCAGATCAATATGCAATAGCGACGACCCTGTGAATCTCCTGCTGCAACCTCTGTGTCGTTGCTGTGCTTTTTAAGTGACATCACGTGACATTTTCAAGATACCAAGAGCTCTTTCTTCATGGATTATGGTGGACGGTATCAACGATTTCATGAGACTTGTGATGTATAGTGGATATCTAAGTAACGACATCTATGGTGTAACGTCAATCGAAGATTCCCAGACACGATCACAGACTCAAATAAAGTTAGGTGTACGGATGTTCACGACGCCTTCACATACCGATTCGCCGAATATATTGCAACTACCATGCCCATCGATATAGTATCCACCGCAATCTTCGACGGCCCGGATAGCATTCCTGGTTGGGGATACCTAAAAAACTACGGGCCCCCAGCTCTTTTGGCTGCCGGAATCAAGTACTATTTCGCTGGAGCTTCCAACACATTCACGAGAGATTTGCATGGCCGTGTCTACATAATAACGGGTGGTACATCTGGTCTTGGCGCCTCTATGGCATACGAGCTTGCTGTGCAAGGAGCTCAGGTAATCTTGTTGACGCGTTCCACGGACGACCAGTGGACGGTGGACTTTGTGGAAGACCTTCGGGAAAGAACCAATAACTTCATGATCTATGCTGAGCAGTGTGACTTGGCCTCGCTTCATTCTGTTCGTCTCTTTGCGACGAAATGGCTCGACAACACTCCGCCTCGTCGTTTGGACGGAGTCATCTGTTGTGCTGCGGATTGCATTCCAAGAGGAAAGCCCAGACAGGTGTCCTTCGACGGAGTTGAGAGACAAATTGCTGTCAACTACTTGGCCCACTATCACTTGTTGACACTCTTGAAGCCTTCGCTTCATGTTCAGCCACCAGATCGCGATGTCAGAATTGTCTTGACCACTTGCTCTTCGCAAGCATTAGCGGAGATCGACGCTACTGATGTGTTGTGGGAGACTCGAAGATATCCCACCAATAAGCCATGGGCTGTCTACGGAACGTCCAAGCTTTTGTTAGGTATGTTCGGTCGCCTGTTCCAGCGCAAACTCACAGAGTACAAACGCAAGGACGACAATCGTTGCAACATCAAAATCAGCATAGTGAACCCCGGAATCATGCGCACTGCGTCCACAAGAAGATTCATATCGATGGGAACTATCTGGGGGTTGTTTTTGTACTTGCTTTTGTATCCTATTTGGTTCATCTTTTTGAAGAGTCCTCGCCAAGGGTCGCAATCGTTGTGGTTTTCCATATTGGCACCTGTTTTAGGAGCGGAAGACGGCGGTAACATCATCCAGGAGTGCAAGATTGTCAAGAAGACGAGAAAAGAGTACAGAGACGAAGAGCTTCAAGACGCCATTTTCGAGCGCACTGCTGAGCTCATCGAGGGCCTTGAGAAGCAGGCTGCCATTGAGAGAAAGAAACAGGAGAAGGCACTTGGCATAGACAAGAAGAAAGCCGAGGAAGAGCGCAAAAAGAAGGAAGACTTGTCCAACAAGCCCCAGACAGAAGAGGAGTTGCAGCTCAAGCTCAACATGTTGCGCAAAACCGTTGGCCTTGCACCTGGCACCGGCGACATCCCCTTGTTTCCCGAGGAAGCCTCTGCCAAGGCAAGTGGAGCCAAAAAAGGCAAGAGTAAGACGAAGAAGAGATAAATAGAATGAGACATGATGCACCAACTCAGAGCCATTCAGCAAAGTAGACCAGTCGCAAAGAACACCGGCACGCTAAGAGCCGAGCCTTCCTCCAAAGCCGTTCCCGGTGGAGCCGTGCACCATACGGTGGCATCTTGAAAAAAGCCATGCATGATGACAATGACAAACCCCACTTCAGACATCACCACCACGTTTATTGTAGATAGAAGCCCTGCGTGACACCACTTGGGTGCAAACCTATAAGCTGCAAGTGAAAGTTCCACGATCCGGATAGTGGGGATTCTCGAACACCGACACCCCTCTCAACCGGACAGAATGCCTCTCACCCCTCAATAATGCCACACCATGACATGGCACACTGTTACGAAGAAAGATCAACGTCCTAGTGTCGTCCTCCACGCTTCCTTCCTCGTTCCTCGCCAACTGTTTCTCGTTCCATCGCACCATTTCCTGGCCTATTAGAAGCTGCTGCGATAACCCAATCGTAGGTCACGTGCTTATCTCGCTTGCGTTTTGAGTCGGCGCTTTACTCAACTCCTATTACATCTGCCACTCGGAGTGTTATCGATCTACATCAACAAACCGCGTGCTGCCATAGAGCCCCTAGCCCATCATTCCTCTATATCCGCCTTTCCACTTGAAAAACCCTCGGAAAATGGACACGTTCACCGCAACGCACCCTGGGCTTCCGGCCAAACAACCGGTTTCTTCGTTGACGAAGCTCTTGAACTCATCCGGTAACTCGCGTGTTTCGTCGCAGAACGGCTCGCTGACCTCGCTAAATCAGGGTCTTTCCACCGGTGGAACTATTACGCCGGCCGTGGGCGAGTCGGACGAGGACACGCCGCTCTCCATCAAAGCGGCTGCTCCACCGAACCCTGACTACAACGACGGCGCCGCAGCGTCGGGGATTCTGCCTTCGCAGATTCCCTCGGCCATTCCCGAGAATGGTCCCATCGTTGTGGACGGCGGTTTCGATGTTTCGCCGGGAGACGGTGGCCGCCCGTTCGCAGGCTACATAAGCACCCGTGACGTTCCCATCCGCCCTCCTAGCGCCGGTGCCAGTCCGCGGATCAACAGAACCAACTCGGTGTCCCATACTTCGTTTTTTTCCACTGGAGGCTACGGTGGTGAAAGTTTGTCTCTGTCGATCCCCTACGGTGCACCAGGAGGCCGTTCAGCTGCTGGCGCTCCTAGCTCACTCAGCAAAGCCAACGGGTTCTCTTCATCCAACCTTTCCAATGCTTTGCGCAACAACAGTGTGGCGTCACAATCACTGGACCATGTTCCCAACTTGCCCAATGGACAGGCCATCTCTTCGATTCACTTCCTGTCTCCTCAGGTGAACTCGCTGGCCATTGAACCTAGGTTCGTCATCTCCAAACAACGTGTCGCTCAAGCGCAAGCACAGGCAAGGGATGCATCTCTTTCTACATCAGCCCGTCTGGGGTCGCAGTCGAGTCTCTCGTACTTCTTTTCCGCAAAGAACAAGACCCCAAAAAACAGTTCGTCCACCGACTTGGGATCATTCTACAATAATGCCCAGCCTGCGGGCGATAATTCGGTGTTTGCATCTTCGCCCTCGTCAACGTCGTCACTCGAGTCTGCTAACAACATGTACAGCTCGTCCAGACACAACTCCATGGCCAACTTGAAGAGATTCTTCAAAAAGGGAGGTGTGTCGCCCTCTCAGCCCCTTCTGAGCAACTTGTCGTCGTCATTGCGCTCCAACAACATGCATTCGTCCGCGAACGCAACGCCCATCACCAGCTCCCATTTCAACACCTCTTACACGAACCAGTCAGTGACTTCAACAACCTCTGACACTTCGTACTCCCAATCCCCAGGATTCTCCGTTGGCTCTAACTCTGTCAGCAGAACGTCCTCCATCATCCGTGATCGCGAACGCAAGAGCTCAGTTCTGGGTTTGCTCAACCAGCAGCATCAACTGTTGCCCTTTTCCAAAAGGTACAGCAAATACAGTGAAAACTTGGGCGCGGGCGCTGGAGGTGCGGTGAAGCTCGTCAATAGATTGTCTGACAAGAAGATGTTTGCAGTGAAGGAGTTCCGTGCCAAATATCAGAACGAGAACAAACGTGACTATGCCAAGAAGATCACAGGTGAGTACTGTATTGGCTCCACTTTGAAGCACCCCAACATCATCGAAACTGTCGAGATCTGCTACGAGAACGACCGTATCTTGCAGGTTATGGAGTACTGTGACTTCGATTTGTTCGCTATCGTCATGTCCAACGAAATGTCTCACGAAGAGATCAACTGTTGCTTCAAGCAGATTTTGTCTGGTGTCAATTACTTGCATTCTATGGGTCTCGCTCACAGAGATCTCAAGTTGGACAACTGTGTGGTGGACAGTCGTGGTATAGTCAAGATCATTGATTTTGGCTCTGCTGTTGTGTTCTCGTACCCATTCTCCAAGACATTGATCGAGGCCCAGGGTATCGTTGGTTCTGATCCTTACTTAGCTCCAGAAGTCTGTGTCTTCAACAAATACGACCCTCGTCCTGTGGATGTTTGGTCGGTTGCCATAATTTACTGTTGCATGATGTTGAAAAAGTTCCCATGGAAAGTACCAAAATTGACTGACAATAGTTTCAAGTTATTCGCTACACGCGGAGAAGGCAACTCCCTTAGCGAGGCTCTCGTGAGAACTCCTGATATGCCTAAACCTTCCCCTTTGAATGATTTGAACGATATGACTATTGCAATTGATGAGGTTGGAGAAACCGAAAAGCCCAAAGAGGCAGCGCCGGGCGAAGGAAACCCACATACTTCCAATGAGACCGGTGCCGGTCGGTTGTTGCTCGCATTGCCCGAGGACTGCCGTCCATTGATTGGACGCATGGTGGACTTGGCTCCTGCGTGTCGTATCTCTGTGGAAGAGTGTTTCCAGGACGAGTGGTTGAACTCTGTGCACATGTGTACTGTTGAGGAGCGTGTGAATAACGACGGCACGTTCGTCTACCAGGTGTTCAAAGGCGATGATCACGAACATACCACAGTGGACCAATCGAAAGCGCACATTGCAGCTTTCGACAAAAACAAAAAACGGTAATCGGCAATAGCCGTAAGAGAAAATGCATGTACTATCAAACTACTTTGTAAATTCCGTAGGTTCCTCGTGTATTTACATGACTATGGTACAGGTCTATGGGGTCACCTCCACTCCAACTGCCTCCGCCGTCAGGATCACAGCACCGCAGATGGCCTTCAAGTCGACGTTCTTGTGTCTATCGTCGGTTTTCTTGATCTTTGCAATCTCATAGACGTGCTTCAAAGAGATCTTTCCAACAATATTGTGAGTTGGTTTGTCGCTTCCCTTCAGCACGTTAGCAGCCTTCATAACAAGCCAAGAAGTAGGAGGAGATTTCATCTCAAATGTAAACGATCTGTCTGGCTTTACCGTCAAAAGGACAGGAACAGGCGTTCCCGGCTGGTAATGTGCTGTTCTTGCGTTAAATTCTTTGCAGAAATCGATAGCTTTCACACCTTTGGAACCCAAAGCGGGACCCACAGGAGGAGCAGGTGCAGCTTGGCCAGCACCCACAACCAACTTAACCAATACGTTTTTAGCGGACATGGATGGATTCGATGTTGGTTGAAAGTGAGAAATTTTAGGGTGCACGGGTCTGGGTGCAAAAGTTGATAACGAGTAGTTTGATTCTACGACAAAGTACGATGTCGTGGTATTAGCTATTAGTTATTAGGGTGTGTCTATATGCTGAAGCGTTATATTTCTTCGGTGAACCGCAGTCGTGAGTTATTGCTGTGGGCCTCGGGATACAAGTAAGGTGCTTGTGTGTTTGCGAACATGATGTCGTTGTCGTCGTACTCGTACTCGGAGATTTGGTCGGGGTCTGTCTCATCATGGAATTCTCGTACAGGGTAGCCTCGAACAGCAGGATCAGTTTCGCCAACCACTCCCTCGGCCATAGGTGCCATGGGCTGAACAACTGAGTTATACCGTGAGTGGCCATTGCCCCTGGTGCTGGTTGCGCTGGAGTTCTGTCCTCCTGAATTCTGGCCTGTGTTTGAGCCGGAAGTTCGGAACACAGACTCCAAATTATTACTGTTGGTGACACCTCTGTACTCAAAGTCATTTTCGTTGACGTCATTAAAGCCGCCACCTAACTGAGAACGTGCGTTGAGTTGCCTCTCGATGTCGTTGTAGCCACCCGGCGAAGTGTCTGTGGTTGCTTTTGATCCGAAGAGCTTCTTGAACCCACCAAATTTTTCACTCAGATCTTCGTCCAGAGTTTCGTCTGCAAAATCCGGCAGCTGGTTAGCCACATTGCTGCGACGTTTCTTGAGGAACAAGAAGAGAACCACCATGGCGCCGATAAAAATGGTGCCTCCAATGGAGCCCACCAACCCTCCAATGAGTTTGGCACTTTTGCCAGAGTCTCCACCGCTGTTCGACTTGGATGTGGTGCTAGCAGCAGTAGGCACTGTTATGAGTGTGGTAATTGTTGTATCAGGCAACACACCAATGGTGGAAACATATTGGTTGAATGTAGTGGTGGGACCCAGCGTCGATGTCAGCGACTGCGTAATAGAGCTGTGCGACGTGCTCAGAGGGACTGAGGACAGTGACGGTGAGCTTGAAGATGCTGAACTGGATGATGCTGAAGAGCTCGACGAACTAGAAGAGCTGGATGAAATCGAACTGGACGATGAGGTGGTGATCTCCGACGAAGACAAAGACGATGACGAAATAGTAGAAGAAGAAGAGAACGATGATGACAACGACGATGACGATGACAACGACGATGATGACGAGATCTCTGATGAAGATGACAACGACGATGACGACGAGCTTAATGACGAGGACAGAAAGCTCGAACTTGAACTCAGCGAAGAGCTCTGCGATGAACTCAGCAACGACGAAGAACTCAAGCTCGAGCTACTGGAGGACAGTGCCGCACTGCTGGACAGTAGCAGCAGGCTTGTGAGTGAAGTTGAAGCCGAAGATGAAGCCGAGGTAATATCAGAGGAGCTTGAAACTGCCGCAGACACTATTGTCGCTGCTTCAACCAGGCTGGACGTAGCAGCCGTCGTGGGTGTGGAGGTGGTGCCAACTGAAGACATGGCGGAAGAAGTCGAGGTCGAAGAAACAGAATTCGCCAAGAATGGAGTACTAGACGAGCTGAAAGATGCAGGAGAGGCCATAGACAACAGTACGGTCAACAAAGTTGATGCAGACCGAGTTGCTGGAAAAGACGAGGTACTTGTAGTTGTAGGATGCGCCGCGGAAGTGGAGTTTATTGCAACGGCCCTTTCGTTCTCCCGTCTAAAAATAGCGAACACCATGATAGGCGGAGTGTGTAGTGAGGCAGGGGTGCAAACAAAGGTGACGATTGCACGATACGGGCTGTGAATTATATCGTCTCCTGGGTGCCCGGTGCCTTGTAGCCAAAAAAATCGAACAGAATGCAACAAAATTCAGCAACCTTCGAATTTCAGCACCTTTGGAATTTTGGTGATGAGGTGCGGCGATGCCGATAACGGAGCTGGTGATGTGGCGCAAATCCACGATCTCAGATCGCGGGCTCCCCTTTAAAATGGAAACGAGTTCCTAAAAAATCGGACCTTCTGCTGAAAAGAAATGCCCCGGGTACCTATATAACATCTACTGCCATCGCAGATCAGCCCGAAGGGGGTTTTATTGAGTGCATGGTACCTGCACATATATGCGATAGGCGTCCTCACATTTCAGGTGCAATCAGAATTACCATGCGAACGTTGGCTGTGAAGCTAATCGTTAATGCTTATAGGCTAATCCTAATCGTCTACTGTATTTTACGGTGGTTGCAGAATATGGCGGATACTTTGATTTGCCCAATCTTTTTCGGTTTGTCAGGTACTAGATATGCCGCACTGAGCGCAATATGGCTGAAATTTCCAGGGCTGATAGTAACAATAAGCTTCTTCGAATCGGTGATATCAGTATTTAGGAGCTCCGGCAGCACGGATCAAATGGCAACCTTGCACCTGTCCTGTGGCTCCAGCTCCGATCCTCAGACTTTTGCAGACGCAAGTGGCATTTGTCACCGGATTTATGTTCATCGCTATGCGAAATGCCTCAAGTAATGCAGGACCACAGAGAACGATTTGACACCAGTAATGTAGTCCGGTGTATTCTTCGGTTCCATCTTCTTCCGTGTGAAGATCCAAGCACATCGCTTATATCAGCACAGCTTGGAATCCTTTACCACTAACAACTCCCATCCAGTCGCCAGCATTGCGTCTCCAGCACACGTTGTTCACCTCGAGATCCTCCTCGTACGCCAAAATAGGAGTGTCCACAATCCCGTTAGTTGCAACTCCAGTGCTGCAGTCCCAAACAAGCGCCTGGCAATCATCTCCACCAGTGAGCAAGCGGTTGGACAGCGTGTGCCACTTGATCAGGTTGATAGCGGCGTTGCTGGCGCCACCGAACAGCCCGTCAAGCGTCATGACAGGCACTCCGGGCATGCGCATGTCTATGATCAAAACCTGGTTCAGGTTCACTCCCACGGTAGCCAAGTGGTGCTGGTCCACATTGGAAGTCAGGAGCTTGAGTAAGGCCTGTGGGTTGTAGTGCGTGGCAGTCACAGATGCCGGTAGCAGGGGCTCGTATATGATCGTAGAGTGCTCGAGCAGTCGTAAGTCAAACACTCGCATTGATCCGTCGTTGCTTACAGAAGCAAAAATGTCTGTGCTTTGATGGAGGAACTTCACGTCGAACACCTCCAGGTCGTGTGCAATCAACTGTGTTTTGACATGAGCAGTGTCCATCTCTTTTCCCGCGTGTGACCGGTGCAAATCCCACACGGTGCATGTAGTATCCACCAGCAGGGTGATGAGAATGCTGGGGTCTGTTTGGTTCCAGTCAAACGATGTGACTGGAGGAAATGTGTTGATGTCGTGACTATCACTGCCGTTGGCAGTAGAGTTATTTGCTAGCAAGTGTGTCTGTACAATTGCGGGCTGTTCTCCGTCATGTTCCACTTTGTAGAGCCGCAACACCTCTGACGACGCAGCTAACCGCTCGGAGCCCAGACTGAGCATCTGTGGATCCCACTGCAAGCTGGTGACAGGATAATCCACTCCCACTTCGGCGACCTTACCAAATTCAAAGGCACGCGATACCGTGGGCAGACTCTCCTTCAAGTCCTTGTGCGTTCTTGGCTTGGGTGTCCTCAGATCGTCCGATGAAGACGACGAATTAGAGAGCGTGGGCGACTCGAAACCGTCCTCGTCCTGACGTCGATACATAGCACCACACACCACCTGAATTCGATTCTGGAAGCCTTCCCGGAAGGAACTGAGTGCCACCCATTCAGTGTGGTTGCTAACCCAGTCAGCGCAGTACAATGGATGCTGCGATAAGTAATGGGAAGTGCGGGTGTCCGTGGGTTCGTTGTCAGGGACATTGAACAAGCGTTGCGGAGCGGACTGGTAGAAGTTGCCGTAAGGCTGAGTTCCCGAAAGCGACGTGCGCTTATTCCTAAGGTTGTGCCAGTCCATACGAGTGAGTGAGAGGAGGGTGTTTTGGTTTTGGTTGTTCTCACTGAGTAAATAGGTGGTCTTGATATCTGGCCGGGTGCAGGAACTATTTCAGCCGCGATAGTGCCTGAATAGTGTGGTTCCAGAGAGCTTGAGAGTAGCAGTGTAGTTGGTGTAGGGAGGTTTAAGATATCGGAATCAGTAACTGCAATTATTTCTGGATTTTTTGGATTGTCACGAAGTCTACAGCTTTAGCAATCTTCGATTACTATTTTAGTTGCGCGTAGTGACGATTCAAACGAAAATCATTTTGTCAGATTCTTTGCATTTGGGGAGATTCCTATCCCAGTCGTCTACAATTCGTAGATGCATTTAACAATTATACTCTAAGTTCTATAACTAAATTATTCAGCAAGCTCCTCGACCGTAGGGCATGTGCAGAGCAAGTTCATGTCTCCGTATGTGTCATCCACACGGCCAACTGTAGGCCAGCACTTGGATGTTTTCAAGTACGGAAGAGGGTACGCAGCCTGCTCGCGTGTGTAACCACGAGCATCCCATTCGCTCTGTGGAGTCAGAACGACGTCCACAAGAGGGTGTGGTGCGTTCTTCAACACCTGACCACGGGTCTCGCCACGGCCGTAAGCGTCGATTTCTGAACGGATAGACAACATGGCCTCAACGAATCTGTCCAACTCTTCCAAGTTCTCAGACTCAGTGGGCTCAATCATCAAGGTGCCGGACACTGGGAACGACATGGTTGGCGCGTGGAAACCGTAGTCCTGCAAACGCTTGGCCACGTCAATAGCCTCAACGCCAATTGCCTTGAACTCACGCAAGTCAATGATAAACTCATGGGCACAGTGCTTGGTTCCCTCTTCTTTGGCAGCAGAAGGGTCTATGAAAAGGACTTGGTAAGAATCCTTCAAACGGTGCATCATGTAGTTAGCATTCAACATGGCAAGGGCAGAAGCGTATGGCAATGCGCGTGCTCCAAGCATCTTGATGTAGGAGTAGGATACTGGAATCACAGCAGCAGAACCATAAGGAGCAGAGTTGACAGCAGCAATCAGCTCGGCGGTAGCGTGAGGAGTGTCCACGAAACGATGAGAAGGAAGGAATGGAACAAGGTGCTCGGCAACACAAACTGGTCCCTGACCTGGTCCACCACCACCGTGAGACAAAGCAAATGTTTTGTGGATGTTTAAGTGACAGACATCGGCACCCAAGTCACCAGGCAGTGTCAATCCAACCTGAGCGTTCATGTTCGCACCGTCTAAGTACACTAATCCTCCGTGAGCGTGGACAGTGTCAATAGCAGCACGTACACCGGGCTCAAACATACCGTAAGTGGATGGGTAAGTGATCATGATAGAGCAAAGAACATCCTCGTGGAGCTTGGCCTTGGCCTCGAGATCGACCAAGTCAATCAGACCATTGTCCAAGCACTTGATAGCGACAACCTTGAGACCACACATTGCTGCACTGGCTGGGTTAGTACCGTGGGCACTCACGGGGATAAGACACACGTTACGCTTCTCGTCGCCACGAGACTTATGGTACTGGCGAATAAGCGAAAGACCAGTGTACTCACCTTGAGCTCCAGAGTTGGGCATGAGGGTAGTAGCAGCAAAGCCAGTGATGTCGTTCAAGTCACGCTCAAACTCGTTCACCAACTCGCGGTAACCTTCAGCTTGCGAGGCAGGAGCGAAAGGGTGGATCTGAGAAAAACCGGGCATCAGCAAGGTTTGCATCTCTACTGTTGCGTTCAACTTCATGGTACAAGATCCCAAAGGAATCATAGAGTTGGCCAAGGACAAGTCCTTACTTTGCAACAAGTGAAGGTAACGCAACATGGAGGTTTCGGAATGGTGAGTGTTGAACACAGCATTTGGCAAAATCTCATCTGTTCTGGCGAGCTCAGCTGGGATAACAGGCAAGGACTCGGGCAAAGAGGCTGGCTTTCCGGTGAAGAGCTCAACCAACGCCTCCAAATCAGTTTGGACAACAGTCTCGTCCAAAGTAAGAGACACAGTGGAGTCATCCACCTTGAACAAGTTGATGTTGTACTTCTCTAACGCCTCAGCCAAGATGCTGTCAGCCGAAACACCGCTCAACTGCACTGTCAAAGTGTCGAACCATGAATCGTTGGTAACTTTGTGAGGAGATTGAGCAATATGCTCAGCGAGAACGGTAGTGTAACCGTATACACGAGATGCGATGTTACGCAAACCCTGTGGGCCGTGGTAGACAGCGTACATGGCAGCCATGTTAGCCAACAACGCCTGCGCTGTGCAAATGTTGGAGGTGGCTTTCTCACGCTTGATGTGCTGTTCACGAGTCTGCAAGGCCAATCTCAAAGCAGGCTTTCCAAGTCTGTCCTTGGACACACCAATGATACGACCTGGCATTTTACGAGACTGCTTCTCGGTAGTGGCGAAAAAGGCAGCATGTGGGCCACCGTAACCAAATGGAACTCCAAATCTCTGAGAGTTACCCAAAGCGATGTCGGCGCCGAAAACGGAAGGTGGCTTCAAGACAGTCAATGCAAGCAAGTCCGTCGCCATAGCAAAGAGACCCTTACTCTTTTCGTGGATGATCTCGCCCACAGCAGTGAACGAGTCAAGAGAACCGTCAGTGGCCGGGTATTGAACAAGTGCACCGCAAACTTCACTTGCGATTGCGTTCAAGGCCTCAATACCTTCGGTAGTGGACAATGGAAGATGTACCATCTCGACACCGATGTTCTCGGCACGAGAGCGGATCACATCAAGCGTCTGAGGGTGCAATTTTGTGTCCACGACGTACTTTTTCTTCTTGTTACGCAGGTGGTGGTATGACATTGCCATTGCCTCGGCAGCAGCAGTTCCCTCGTCCAAAAGAGAGGCATTGGCCATTGGTAATCCCGTCAAAGAGGTCACCATGGTCTGGTAGTTAAGCAACAGCTCCAATCTACCCTGTGAGATCTCCGGTTGATAAGGAGTGTACGATGTGTACCATTCAGGCGATTCCAACAAGTTTCTCTGAATCACTGGAGGCACCGTGGTTCCAGCATAACCTTTACCGATAAAAGATTTTGCAATCTTGTTCTTACCAGCCAAAGCATACAAATGGTCCAACATCTGCAGCTCTGTGAAGCCGTTCTGAGGTTCAACCTTCAAAGCACGGCGAACAAGCACGTGAGGAGGGATGGCAGACGTCAAGAACTCGTCCATGTCCTTGTAGCCTAAGCTCTCAAGCATGAGTGTGACATTGTCCGGGGTAGGGCCGAAATGGCGTCTTGGGAACGTGTCGAGACTGTCGAACGTCACAGCCGTTTTGGCAGGGTTGTAGATGTTGCCATAGTTGGTGCTCAGGGTATCAGCCGTTGCTAAACTTCTGTGCGATAAGGCTGATAAGATCGGAAGAGAGATCCGGGGGGAGGTCTTCAAACGGAGCACCCGAGAGGCTCTAAAAACCGATCTGGCGTGAAACATAGCGATATTGCTGAAGCTTATTGCTAATGGCCTTATTTATTCAGGTGGATCTTGCCGATATTTATCTGGAGCCTTGCGACGGAGTCAGACTGGAGTCGCACATGCTTTTGACTCTGTTTGAGGCAGCAGGCGCGACTCGGTTGTTTCCTCGTCTGTGTGCAGTATTGTCTGACTGCCCGTTGACTCTGCTGCGCAGACAATAGGTGAATCTGCTATAAAAATTATTCTCGTTGCACTAAAGTCTACACTTTGATTCAAGCTTAATACATGTAAAATTCAATGATACAAATACTAGTCAGTAGCCTTACTTCTTGGTGGCCTTAACAGCAGCCTTGGTGACCTTACCGGCCTTGTCAGACTTCTCAACGGCCTTGATGACACCGACAGCAACAGTCTGTCTCATGTCTCTAACGGCAAATCTACCCAATGGAGGGTAGTCGGTGAAAGCCTCAACACACATAGGCTTGGTTGGGACCATCTTGACGATAGCAGCGTCA
>PPLJ03000019.1:0-22448 GCA_003707785.3 Danielia oregonensis
GTGTAAGTGCTGATCGCAGACCCGCCATAAGTGCTGGTCACCGTAACAGTAGGAGTAGGAACCTCCACAACAACAGTGTCAGTACCACCGGCAGATGCGATTACGGTGTAAGTGCTGATCGCAGACCCGCCATAAGTGCTGGTCACTGTAACAGTAGGAGTAGGAACCTCCACTACAACAGTGTCAGTACCTCCGGCAGACGCGATAACGGTGTAAGTGCTGATCGCAGATCCGCCATAAGTGCTGGTCACCGTAACAGTAGGAGTAGGAACCTCCACGTATACAGTAGCAGTTTCACCATAAGTGACACTCACGATTCTTGTGGTGGTAGTGACAGAACCATCGTATGTAGTTAACACGGTTGTAGTTGGTATAGGAACGTACTCCCATACTGTATATGTTCCGCCGCTAGTAGTGGGAGTTCGGGTTAGTAATATGGCGGTGGTAGAGTCGCCGTAAGTGGCCCATGTAGTAACAGTTGGCGTAGGAACGTACTCCCATACTGTATATGTTCCGCCGCTAGTAGTGGGAGTTCGGGTTAGTAATATGGCGGTGGTAGAGCCGCTGTAAGTAGCCCATGTAGTAACAGTTGGCGTAGGAACGTACTCCCATACTGTATATGTTCCGCCGCTAGTAGTGGGAGTTCGGGTTAGTAATATGGCGGTGGTAGAGCCGCTGTAAGTAGCCCATGTAGTAACAGTTGGCGTAGGAACGTACTCCCATACTGTATATGTTCCGCCGCTAGTAGTGGGAGTTCGGGTTAGTAATATGGCGGTGGTAGAGCCGCTGTAAGTAGCCCATGTAGTAACAGTTGGCGTAGGAACGTACTCCCATACTGTATATGTTCCGCCGCTAGTAGTGGGAGTTCGGGTTAGTAATATGGCGGTGGTGGAGTCGTTGTAAGTAGCCCATGTAGTAACAGTTGGCGTAGGAACGTATTCCCATACTGTAACTACCGTGTCGCCGCTAGAGGGAGTTCTGGTTGAGATGGCGGTGGTAGAGTCGCCGTAAGTAACCACTGTAGTAGCAGTTATTGTAGTAACCTCCGCATCGTCTAGGTCCCTTCGGGCCGGTTTAAATGCTGAAGTTTGATATTCTGATAATTGAATTGGATCGCGCAGTGCAGCATGCAGCACATTTTCGAGGAGTGCAGATATCCGTTCGAGTATTTCAGTTGTCGTTGCAACTTCGGTCCATGTTTTCCTGCAAGTACCAGCATGAATTGGTAACTGTACTTCGTAGGTCATGGTAGTGCCGGAAATTGTACTGACAGTCGTAGCAATGATTCCGGCCTCCGTCTTTGATACAATTTCATACGGCTCTGTCTTTATAACGTAATCAGGATTTATCGTGTCTGTCCATGTATAGTGAACATCCATTGAATTCACATTTGCATTTAAAGCTTCGGTTTCGCCGGCGTAGTATTTTAACGGATAATTACCCGAACTCTTAACTTGTTGTTGAATCGTTAACACTATTCTGTACCCCAGAAGAGAAATAGAACCAGGTCGAGCAAGAATATAATTATCACCCCCACTGCAAACAGGAGTGACATCTAACCCTATACTCTCAAAAGAAATGATTTTTTTGGGGAAAGACCACGAATTAAAACCAGTTTCCTCGACAAGGAAATAATTGAACAGGGAGCAATCGAATGCAGTCAAACGATCAGCAGAAACATGATCGGCAAACAGTACTGTAATCTGACTCATACCGTCAGTGAGGGCCGGAGACAAAAAAAACTCTTGGGACCTGCTAACGTCTAGCAACAGTCGATGTGCAAACATGGCGTAAGAGTTTGTCGTTGTTGTCCGGTGAAGATGGGGAAACCCTTTCTTGAAATTGACAAGAAAAGATAGTTGCTGGCTGCCTTCACTCCACGTGACTACGTTATCACCTAGTTGCCAGTGGTTGGCTGCTTCCAAATCGATGCAACTGTCAGTCATACCAACGTTGAACGTAATTTTGAAGTTTATAGACCCCAGAGCAGAACCCGAGGTAACAGCGCCAACACTTGTCGACGCGGTACATTGAACTTCAGAGTATCCAACCAAATTCTCACCAGAAAATAAGACACAACTGGCATAAGTTTTTTCGTTGGCAATCAAGTCCACAGTGAGTGGGAATTCGTTGAATTGATAAACATAAGGCATGTGCAAAGTGAAGGTGTCGCCTCCTTGTACTCTTCGAAAATCTATCTTCCAGAGGGCGGTGACGATCCAGTTCGGTTCCCAGGGAACCCCGTTATCTGATGTCACAGTGAAATTGGTGAAAATTCCTTCTACTTGTGCTCCCCGCACTAGCAAGAAGCATAGTAGAAAAATAATCGCTAAACGCATGGTGGAGAACAATAACAGGAAGATCCAGAATAACATATATACTTGATGGTTCGTAACCTCATAGTCTTGCCTCGCTGTAAAGCAAGACGTCATAGTCTGCTGTCGCTATGCAAATTGCAACTAGAGACGTAACTGCAGCTGACGTATGCTCCATGCACGTAATTAATAACAAATGTAGAATTTCCGGCATCCGCAATTTCGGGCCACGCATCCAGGTTCTCTTGAGACGCACATGATGCATTATGTATCTTCATGTAGTATTATACTCCACATGCAGGTCGCGACTCTTGGCCGAAGCAAAAGTTAACATCGCATGTTGCGCATTGCAAGTCATGTTTTCTGTGGAACTCAGCAGGTTCGGGCAACCCTTAAACGAGCAGTGGATGCGTTCCGTTGTTTGCGGATCTCCTTCACCAAGCAAGAGTTTTTGTGTCTTGCACATAACCAACAAATGGCTGTTGGGTACGGAGAAAAACAGTAAAGCGCTAAATAATATGCAGTATCAGAAAAGTGACTGCAAGAAACCGGATAACTATATATTCCCCTACTATCCTTCCGTTGGTATATTCTTGAAATGCGCAGAATTATAATGATCCGCCGATCTCGCTGCATCTGGCTTATTGTGATGGTGGTGCTACAGGCGGTGACTTTCGCGTTGTACCTCTACAGCTGGCACTCCGTGAGCTCTGTTTCGGAGCTGGTCGGTTCCAGTAATTTGAGCATTTCTTTCGGACCTAAACAGGATACTTATAACTTTGATTCATGGGTTGAGAATATTTGCGATCAAATGGTGAATAATCTTGATAGTACAGAAAGGTCTACAATCCTCACTCAATACACTTTGGACATGTCGAAGCAGAGATCTGCACTCAAAATGCCAGCATATTTGTGGGGAGAAGGACAAAACCCGAAACTCTTGCCCTTCGACCCCAGGTTTACGTTGGGAGTTCTACTTAACGACATTTCGGCTACTTTAAGGAAAGGCGAGCCCCAGGTACTCCAAAGCTTTCATTGGTCTGACTGGCTGAATTTATCGGTACTTCATGAGCAGTTCTTTTCTAACAAGAAGCAGACATGCAGCGCTTTTGAAACATCTGACAAGGTCCAGTTGAACCAAAATTATATCTACCAACCCGATAGGTTCTGCATGAGCACATCAGATTTGAATGCTCTCGCAACCATAAAGTCGACACCTGCCATGCTTACAGCACTTCAGCATATTCACGATAGCTATTCTACCGATTTTCACGTTTTCGGTTACCCGGGTCGAACCTCGCAGCTTCATAAGGTCTTAGAGAGTGCTTCGTATCTTAATGACTTTATGCCAGCTCCCTTTGCGATAGTAATGATTTTTCCCCAGAAGACTGATCGGCCGCTGCAGTATAGAATCAACGTGCGGTCAAATTCATCACGCTCCCGACTAGTTGATACTGCTATTGCAAGTGCAGTTGCTCAGCGAACGAAGACATTAGATCTCCGAGAAGAAATCCTGGATATCTTGTCACTACTTGATCTGAAAGAAAATGAGGCTTATGTCTCCAGCAAAGAATTGAAGCATGTGGATTTCGTTGATCTGCTGCAAGAGATTCTAGCCCTGCTAAGAGACACATCCACCCTATCCTCTCAAGATAAATCATACTTCAATAGCTTGAACTTCTCGTTTAACGAACCAAATCCCACGAAGTACTTTTTTGAAGCTAAGTTGATTAAAACCACCCCTAATTGGGGGTACGGCGGTCACTACGATTGGCGATTTTTCAAAGGGTTGATAAATAAGACTGATTCTCAATTTCCATTATTGCACGCACTTTTACTGGCATTCTTACGGTTCACGAACGCCCATAAACTCACTACATGGATAGCTCACGGTCTGCTTTTGCTGTGGTACTGGAATGGTCTTGCGTTTCCCTGGGATTCTGATGTTGACGTGCAAATGCCAATTGCAGATCTCCACAAGCTTGCTAGGGACTTCAATCAGACTATAGTAGTAGATTTTGGCTCTGATGCAAATCAGGAGGTTAAATTGGGTCGCTACTTTGTCGATTGCAGTACTTGGATCTCACATCGTTCCAAGGCAAACGGTTTGAACATCATCGATGCTCGGTTCATTGACTTGGACTCTGGCCTTTATATTGACATCAGCGGCTTGGCCGTTTCCAATAGCATTGCTCCAGAACGATACGACAAAAAATTACCATCGGAACTTTCTCGCCCCAGCAGCTCGAAGGGTAATGGGGGTGAAAGTGAGCGTCTGAAAGATGCATATGAAATGGAGCGCAACATCGCTTTACAAGTTTATAACTGCCGCAACAACCACTTTTCAGCATTGTCCGAACTTTCACCCTTGATATTGACACATGCAGAAGGAGTCCCAGCATTTGTACCACAATCATTCGCCAAAATTTTGCAAGAAGAGTACGGCGAGAACTGCGTTCGCAATAAACGCTTCAAAGGTCACTCGTTCCTTCCGAAATTGCGGTTGTGGTACAACTCTAAACGCATTGAGCGTTTCATACTTGATCGCAAGACCGCCGCGATCACCTTAAATCTTGGGCAAGACGAGGACAGAGCGTTGAGACAAGTAGACAAACTTTCACCTAACAACTTTACTGACCACGACTATCTCGAATTGATGGCACAAGAGACTCTGCTTCTTGTCGAATATCTTGTCACACGTAGAGCAACAGAACTCCACGAAAGGACTAAGGACGCGATCTTGAACAACAGAGCCACGGAGCCGATTATCTTTGAAAAAGGAAAACTCAAGTACAACATTGCTTCATTGAGACACGATTTCACCAACTTCAATGCAATAAAGCATGATCTCGATTTTGATAAGCAGGTGGCTAAGTTGGCAGAGAAATATGCAGTATTCAAAGGTAGTGAAAGCGGGTAAATAGTATTAATACACAGCAACACTGGTCTACAAACCAAATGTCGTCGTTACTTGTTGGTGGGACTCAACCCGTTCTGTAAGACGTGGCGGTAGGTGTAGGTATTGAAGGTCTCTCGCGCCAGCTAGCAATATGATGGATGCCCTCCTTCTATTCTATAGTGCAAGTTGCCAGACCTTTCTTTACTTTAGGTTTCAAATGTGATAAGTTTCGCGTGAGTGGCTCCGCTTGTGTGTATTGTTATCCAGTTGAAAATAACACCATAAAACCATTCTCAATGCAGTTTCCAAAGTCTCATCTCAAATGCACCCATGCGACCTCTTCGAAGGAGTCAGTAGCGCTCATTGAGCATAAAGCTTGAAATCACCATAACGTATTGCATGCTGGTTATGACCTTGACAAGCAGGTGGTAAGAGGTCTGTATGACAGCAAGCAAAATCTGGCCATTTAAGCAGATCAAGAGAACCGAAGTTGTAATCTATCCGCCGCTTGTCGAAAAATACATATAACCCTCGTGATGTATTCCCAATATACCATTCGCTAGAGGAAGGTGGTAGTAAAGAATGTGATTTTCTGGTTATAGAGATCCTTGATAGTAGATTAACCGCAACCTATACTGGGTAGCTTCAAGGACAATTTGAAGATCCTCGTGGAGGCCCAACGTGTGCATGCCCCGTACTACAAGGACGATGCTCTCCTTTCATGATGCAATTACGGGTGCATTGCAGAAGAATATGGTGGATAACTATTGGTTCTGCCTATTCGGCACCTCTTTGGTTGAAGGATCCTGGCGTTCAACTTTGTGATCTGGAAGTTTTTATTCTCCAACCATCGTTCACGCAAGGGTCACAAGCTGAGCGTAATATTACTTCAAGGTATCACGTGTGTCCAGCTCTATCTTTGGATATTCAAAACCACTCTTGGTATGTCTACGGGCTCTATGGATTCTGCTACTACGTGAATGTGCTTTTCCCAAATGGAATATCGAAGGGGAAGGTCGGTTAGTTAGAACCCGTTGCTAGTCGATGAACAGCTGCCGATGAAACGGCCCTAGAAATATCGGTTTCCGACTACACTGTGGTCATGTTGAATATTCGAAGTCTATTCGATCTCACCTTGAATACAGCAGAGAAATCATGACTTTTGAACGCTTATTTGCATGCAGTTGGTACAAGTGCATTCTTGGGATTACTGATACTGGATCTGAACGAGCTATTGACTACTGATCTAGTTAATGAACACCAAGGTCCAATGTACGATAATGAATAGTTCACGAACACACGGAAGTCGAGAATGGAGAAGCGAAACCAGAATTCAACAAGAAAATGAAAGAATTCGAAGACGCACTTGCTGACTCCACGAATGAATAACTTGTCCAATTGGACCAAAGACAATACTGATACCTGGATATCTACAGGCGCCAATTACTATTAGATAGCTCATAATAGTTAGAACAATGTGGATACACTCATTCAAGACTGGTAAGGCTATCGTTTTCCAAATCATGTCAGAGTATTGCATCTGATGTAATATCATTATGCAAGGCTTGCTGAGAGCACCAATTTTTACACCAATTATGACTCCTGTTATGTGACCCTTCTTCACTTTAAACTATAACGAAACTCTTTCGAATAAATAGACTTTGATTTTCATATTTTCGCACAAAATTGTCAAAATGAAGAAATAGTAAAAAATTGAATCGGTATGCAAAAATTGTAGATTGATGTAAATTGCCTGAAGTTGATATTACTATAGATAGGACTTCGGGAGCATCATTTGAAAGCTGTCAATTAAGGATCATTGACTTAGACTTTCCCGTTTCATTTATTTATGTTTATCAGAAACCACCATTGGTGGGGATATGTGTAATTGTTTCTCACTAATAAAGTTCATACATTCTTCAAAGTGGTTGTTTTTTGTCTGTGATCGATGAAAACGAATATTTTGGTTTCAAACAAATCAGGTCTTCGGAACACAACTCCGAATTATTTTCGCTGGAACTGCAGGGAGATATATTTATAAGTATTGTTACGTACAAGTATTTGATAGCAGCCTAAATTGTGTAAGACAGATTACTCTGATTAGTTTGGCATAACCGATGATGATAGTTTTCCGTCCATGTTGGGCTTTCTCAGTATGTACAAATGCATCCTTAGTCTTTGACCTGTGCTGAATAACTTCGGTGATCCGCTGGCTTTGTATAGAGCTGCGCGTGGGACCGTTGCATAATGCGCAAGGACCCTGAGGCACATAGATGAAATATAAGTTCGGGAATCCGGCTATTGCCTTACACAAGTATGTATACGTTCCGCTCTACCATACCTCTTTCAACTCTATCCCGTGGACTCTGCGGAAATTGATTTCAAGAAACCCTCATGTAACTGGTTTTCGGAACAAATAGTGTACACGATCACGTCGAGCTGAAATTCATTTTCGGTTGTTTCCAAATCTGTTTCGTTTATCTCTGTCACTGGAGTCTCTCAAAAATCCTTAATAGGAGCCAATATGTTCATAAGTCTGACCTTGCTTCCCCTTGCTGGTTCTTGGTACAAGGGTATGTGTTTCACTGTTTCAGCCGAAAGAGTAATTTGTGTGTATGTATGGAACTGCAAATAAACCAAAGGATATCCATAAGGCGAGTACTACCGAATATTCTATTTTCTAGACCCGGAACAAAAAAGGTTTATGTTTTACTTTATGTATCTTAACATTGCAGCGGATTGCAGCAGTTCTTCGATTTTCCAACTAAGATTATCCCAGTGTCAAGTTAGCAGCTGTAACAGAATGCTCTTATTTATTCTTCGAGCTATATATGTTATACAAATCTTGAATAATATCTTTTATCATTTATCTTTTTTATTCGCAGCTTACTATTCAGTTTTCCGAAGCTTTTGAGAGGGTTCTGAAGTCATTCTCTGCTACAACAAGTGAAGATGCCTAGCTTCGTAACATTTAGAACATCTTCTCATAAGATCACCGTACCTCGTGTAGTTCTGATGCTATTTGCAGATACGAAACTGTATGACATTTTTGTCGTATATTGCCCGAGAATTTTTCTTGAAGTTCAAAACAAGAGAATGGTCGATTTGAAGCATACAGGCGTAGACCCTTTAGAATGATGGGAATAACGTCTGGCGTCCATCATATTGCTATACTGGAACTTTGCTAAAATTCCGTGCAAAGAAGTTCACGCCAACAAAATAAAGTAAATCATTGTCTACCCAATAACGCGAGCAAATAGCACCATAACGCAAGATACATGCATGGCAACCCTGCTGTGTGTGCGGATGCACTAGGTCCTGGCATACAGCTCATTTGCACCAACGTAACCTGACGCGGATGGAACTCACATTTAAGTGCAGAATATAATGCTTGTTCCCACTTGAAATTGTAATCTCTCCGAAATGTATTTTGTTAGATTTGTCATTGCTTACGCCGCGCTAGTGCTCGGTGCTCGGTAAGCCTGTTGGAAGTATTTGTCAGACGGTTCTATTGAAACCCACTCCGATGTCGTTCATATGACCACGTTGTTGTTTCCACTAAACGCGATGTTCACTACACAACTGTATTCACGACCACTATCCCTGACGGGTCTATTGAGACCAAATCTGCTGCAGTGGTTCCCAACTAATTCGAGTTTAGCTTGTCATGTCAATAAGTCGCGAAATGCTATCTGGAAACAATCAACGTACCTTCACTCACTTAACACTGTTGCAAAAAACTGTACTTTGCCATCTTAGAAAACTATTTTGAAATGGAGGGTGTTATCGGCAAGAGAGAGGGCAAGTGAAATTGCGGTCAGCTTACGTAATTTAGGCTTCCCAATTATATCGGCGTGCCTAATGACAGGTTTTATCATGGCGGGCAAGATCGGAAATTCTTTTGCATTTGTTTTTTCTACTTTAACCACCTAAACACTAATTATATGGCACTGAAAACAAGGATGGTATGGATAATCAATGATAATCTTTTCTACGTAATATTCGGAGTCCCCTTGCTGAAGGAATTAATTTGAGATTATCAATTTGATATGCACTGGTATTATGCAGGCTTTTTTTAGATGAAATAACCCCTGCAAGATGAGCTTTACCGTAATTAGGAACTTGATTGCCGGTTGGCATTTTGAGAATAATTCAAATATCCGACACCTTCTCACCTAACTACAGCAACCGGCTATTCGATTGCAACAGCTTCAAATCCCAGTCTATAAGGTAGATGTAGATATTTCACCTAAATAAATCAAAAGGGGAAAATGCTTTGCATTCTCAACACGCTCAGTTTGAGAAATTTCTTGAAGTCCCCAAAATCTAAAATGCAGCTACTTTACACCTGTAAAATGTGGGAAACCTTGGCCGTCCGATGAGTCGCACATATGGGTTCGACATCCTCGGTAATGTAGGATAGCCGTTGAGATTGGTCGGACAGACAAAGTTATTGTAGGATCGTTGCCACACGTTCAATATGCTCGTTGCTGTGTTTATGCACAAATAGATTTGTCTAAACAATTTATTCTTTATGGCCGTAAATAGCAAACTTCCCAGGTAATCTCATTTGGGCGATGATACTGGTGACAGTTAAAAACGCAACCCATTTGCGCTCCTTGCGTAAGAGAGACGCACCTCAACCATGCACATTTCTAAACATGGTCACCTCACCTACAGAAAGCTTTTTACAATCACAAGAGATTTACGTGGGTAATACGAAGCTGGAGTCCCGTATCTGAGACTGTTCAGCTCCTTCCCAACCCGGCAACACGTCACCGGGATGGTGAATTTGCCAACTACTAACTGCTTCAAGCATATGTGATGCTCTCCTTCATCATCTACAGTCGCCATCTGGTGTATTTTCCTCAAAATGTGTTCAATATCAGCACATTCAGACATATTTCAAGTTGTACATCATGCTCAAATTACGCAAATAGTCCGGATCACGGCATGTACATCGGCAGTTCCGACGCAAGATGAATCTTCAAACTGAAAATTCTTCACATGTACGCTTTCAGACGCTTTGCGTTGCAGGAGTAATGTAGGTTTTGTGCATTCCAACTTGCTAGAACCATCGCGATATTGAGCTTGCGAAAGTCATCCAATATGCTCACATACGTCACTATAGTTCAAACACAATGCGCAGCTGAGTGATTGACGGCGGCATCATCTGTACAAGCTTCGTCTCCTCTAATTTTGCTTGATGTTGAACATTGCCTTTCCTTAGCCTAATTGACCAAATGGATTGCAGGCACTTAAGTTCCACAAACAACGCTTTTCAGAATCATAGTAACGTTGGGGCTAAACTTTCCATATGCATGGCTTTAATTGCGGGATTTGGAATTAGTCCCTATATTGTTGCCATTTACGTTCACGGAACATGCGTCAGTTGCAATTTCATCTCTCCCTGGCACAGTAACCGGAAATCAATGTGCCTGACACATGAGAAACATGGGCAACGCAAGTTCTAGGTGGTTACGAACTATTAACTATATATAGACCCTGGATCTGCTTGTCACTGTTCTCCATTATGCGTTTGACTATTATTTTCTTAGCGTTCTTCTTGCTAGCGCAAGGTGCAATAATCCACAAAGTATTTCAAAGTTTTCAATTATCATCATCGGACGGGATACCCTGGAAATCGAACTGGAAAACCATCCTCACTTGGAAGTTCACGGCTGGCCCAAAAGCAAGTGACACCTTCGTTTTGCACATGCCTTTTGTATATGGATTCCTGGAATTCCCAGCGAGTCTTTACTTGGCGAGATCAGATGTGTCCTACGCCGTCTGTGACCTTTATCCTGGTGAGAGTATAGTTGGATACTCCGAGCTTCAATGCATTGTAACACAAGATGTTAATGAAGATGTGCTGGGAACCCTTCAATTCACTATTCTGTTCAATGTTGGTATGACTGCCAGTGGTAGCGATTTAGCTGCAGCCTCATATTGGAAAGCAGGCAACAACATTGTACTGTGGCTGGATGGTGACAGTCTGATCGATACTACAGTGACCTTCAATACAGGCCCAATGCTTCAATTTGGTACTTCATTTGGTCCCGCATACATGGCAAGTCGGCCATTGTGGGCGGCTAGCAGGATCCAACAGTATTTTGTGGGTCCGACTCTTGGTGGCGGGACGGTCTTGGTTCGCGAAAATATGAATATAGCAGATCTTATGGCTTCTGAACCGGCGGCTGGACTGAAATATTGGGATCCTCAATGGTCTCTGTACTACTTTGTTAAAGATTCAGAATTGAATGCTTGGGGGTTTCCCAAAAGTCTTTCTGCTCTCCCCGAACTCAATCAGACTTGTGTCGCACATGTCGATAATGAGTCTAGTCCTCCTATTTTTGAAGTCATATTTGCACATAGTGGTCCTGAAGCTGGCGGCTATAGAGTGATGATGGTTGGTGAGCAGCAGCTCAAGAAATCTGGTATTTATCCGTTGCAGTACAAGGTTGTCCATAAGGACAAACAGGACTTCTATCCCAGAACCTTTACAGATGTGCAAACTTTGCATACATGGACACAGACGGTAGGAGGGACTGGTTATACTACAAAGACAAACGACTATCAAGTTATTACATCGACAAATCCCCGGGCCCTGACGACGACGGTCATGACTACAAGTAGCGGTGGCGTCATTATATTTGAAGTGACAGTACCGGTTCCTACTGTTACTGCCACGGGAACATGGACTGGAATTGGGACCAAAACTATAACATCGACAGCGGGTCCCGGTAGCACTGGCACTGTCTTGGTTGAGGTTCCAATTCCAACTGTCACTACCACGGGAACATGGACTGGAATTGGGACCACAACTATAACATCATCAGCGACCCCCGGTGCCACTGCCACTGTCTTGGTTGAGGTTCCAATTCCAACTGTCACTACCACGGGAACATGGACTGGAATTGGGACCACAACTATAACATCATCAGCGACCCCCGGTGCCACTGCCACTGTCTTGGTTGAGGTTCCAATTCCAACTGTCACTACCACGGGAACATGGACTGGAATTGGGACCACAACTATAACATCATCAGCGACCCCCGGTGCCACTGCCACTGTCTTGGTTGAGGTTCCAATTCCAACTGTCACTACCACGGGAACATGGACTGGAATTGGGACCACAACTATAACATCATCAGCGACCCCCGGTGCCACTGCCACTGTCTTGGTTGAGGTTCCAATTCCAACTGTCACTACCACGGGAACATGGACTGGAATTGGGACCACAACTATAACATCGACAGCGACTCCCGGTGGTACTGCCACTGTCTTCGTTGAGCTTCCAATTCCAATTCCAACTGTCACTACTACGATAACATGGACTGGGGTCGAAACCGTCATTGTAACACTACCAGCAACACCCGGTGGTACTGGCACCGTTATTGTGGATGTACCAATTCCAGTTACTACCGTGACCAGTACTTACACCGGATCTGCGATCAGCACTACGACCATCACTGCTTCTGTGGGTGGTACTGGCACCGTTATTGTAGACGTCCCTACGCCAACTACTACCGTGACCAGTACTTACACCGGATCTGCGATCAGCACTACAACCATCACTGCTCCTGTGGGTGGTACTGGCACCGTTATTGTAGACGTCCCTACGCCAACTACTACCGTGACCAGTACTTACACCGGATCTGCGATCAGCACTACAACCATCACTGCTCCTGTGGGTGGTACTGGCACCGTTATTGTAGACGTCCCTACGCCAACTACTACCGTGACCAGTACTTACACCGGATCTGCGATCAGCACTACAACCATCACTGCTTCTGTGGGTGGTACTGGCACCGTTATTGTGGATGTACCAATTCCAGTTACTACCGTGACCAGTACTTACACCGGATCTGCGATCAGCACTACGACCATCACTGCTTCTGAGGGTGGTACTGGCACCGTTATTGTGGAGGTACCTACTCCAACTGTGACTACTACGATAATATGGAACTTTCCCACGTCTACGTTGACAGTACCCGCCACAACAGGAGGGACGGCTACGGTTGTCATCCTTGAACCCACTACTACTACCCTTACTCAAAATTACGCTGGCGCCGTTACCTTCACCAAAACGGTGTCTGCCCACCTCGGTAAACCTGGCACCGTTATTGTGGAAATTCCCAGGCCAACTAGTACCGTGACCAGTACTCACACTGGATCTGTGACCAGAACTACGACCATCATCGCCTCTACCGGTGGGGCTGACACCGTTTTAGTGGAGATTCCGATGACCACATCCGGCATCATTAACGTGGCCACGTTGTTGGCGAATATCCCCGCGGAGTCCAGCGAGTCGCTCACCACGTTCGCGACTACCAATTCTGCTGGCGAAACCAAAACAGAAACAGAAACAGAAACAGAAACGGAAAGAGAAACAGAAACAGAAACAGAAACAGAAACAGAAACAGAAACAGAAAGAGAAACAGAAAGAGAAACAGAAACAGAAACAGAAACGGAAACAGAAACAGAAACGGAAAGAGAAACAGAAACAGAAACAGAAATAGAAACAGAAAGAGAAACAGAAACAGAAACAGAAACAGAAACAGAAACAGAAACAGAAACAGAAACAGAGTCGCCCACCACGTTCGTGACTACCAACTCTGCTGGCGAAACCGAAACCGAAACCGAAACCGAGTCCGGCGTGAGTGACGTAACCAACGACTCGGCTGGCTCTGTCTACACGACCATGTCATTGGGCCAGACCTCCGCGTGGTCTGCAGTCTACTGAGTCGCTCATTTCTATTGAGAACGCTTTATCTGAAGAACAGGATCCTCCTGATATCATACCAACACTTTTCTGCCAGATTGGTAACTTATCTTTGGTTGAAGGAGGATCAACAATATGTACACGAATACATCTGCAGATAGCATACGCAGATGGTACAGCTTGTATGGGAAGATTGCAACTTCATGCCCCAGAATTGCCCTCCTTTCCGTTTAAATCCAATTTGGCCAATTTGGCATTCTTACGTTTGAGTCAATAACAATTAGACTCAAGAATTATACCGATTTCCTGTGTGCTTTTTCGATTCCAATTGGGCATAAAAATTCATCAATGTCAAGGTCATGTACAAGTATAAATTTTTTAATGGCCATATCTCTAATATTCTTCATTCTACGCTGGCATAATCCCTATTTTGCCTCTGTGGATATGTGCAGTATTTGAATTTTCCCGGCTAATCTAACTTCGATTTCTTTACAAGCGTTCCATTGAGTCGAACAATTTGTCCAACACTTTTTTAACTTCAATTTTCGTTGTATTTCTATATTTCTATAATCGGAACTAGTCGTTTTTTTTTGCAAATCATTAGTACTGGTGTTCTTCAAGGAGGTACTGGTCTCGGTTGTATTTTCTGCAGGATATTTGGAAGCA
This sequence comes from Danielia oregonensis, assembly GCA_003707785.3. Taxonomy (NCBI): domain Eukaryota; kingdom Fungi; phylum Ascomycota; class Pichiomycetes; order Serinales; family Metschnikowiaceae; genus Danielia; species Danielia oregonensis. Next base: position 14,606 of record PPLJ03000019.1, read on the forward strand.
CCTACTGCAAAACCTGTTCTTCGCTCTGGTCAGTTGTCACCAGGTAAATCTGCCTTGCATGCTCTGCGGGCGTGAGAGAGCTTTGTGACGCTATCTCTTCAGATATCCCTTGAAGCTCTCTGATGTAGGGAGGGTTCACAGAACTCATCTCAATACTTCATTATCTCTTCGCCACAAGACCAGATTGAAACTTGCAAGATTCGCTCATATGGGCGGTAGCTCGTTTGGTGAAGTGTCTTTGTGCTTACACATTGCCCATTTCTGTGGATGATCCAATTTCCCTTGCCAATATCGGGTACAAAAGACACTTCCTTCAGATCGCCACCTTGTTAAGCAAAATGGCCATTGACAAGAAGAATGATAGAGCACGTATCCGTACTGTGGTTTTGAAAGCTATTGGTGCCTGTTACCAGCGGAAAGCTCACGAGATTTCCAAAGAGGACTTGCGTTTTGTCTTAACTGACGAAACTTGGGTTTACCCATTCCTGCGCCCTCCCTCCGCCAATGTCGTGCATCCACCCAGTTTTAGGTCTATTTCTAACCGTGCTTTGATCTTAGCTGCACTTGGGATTGGCATATTGTATACTTAAATTTACACTGGGCAATTCATGCGCAGATGTTCAAGCAAGAATTGACCACAGCCTTGCAAGTAAAAAGCTTAGTTCAGTAGTTCAAATCTTGGATTTCAGAGTCAGTAAGAGCAGCTTCGAGAACAGTGCAATCATAAAAACGTCTCATCCTGCTTTTGCAACGCACTCATCTTTTCGAGCCCGCATTTATGCGTCCAGTTTGCGTTCGCAAGGTGACCCGAACGATATCATCAGTAATATCACATTCATTTGCGTTGGAGATTTCGCGAGTAGACGAAATACCAGAAAAACTGTGTACAGCTCCACGCAAAAGCACTCCAATGTAGAGGCTCGCTAGTAAGTTGGGTTTTTGTACGATGTGTGGTTCTTCGACACTTTGATCAACAAGTGGCTGCAGGTTGCCACCTCTGGCGCTCTTCCACTCCCTGTGAATGAACATTCAGCCACTATCGTCAACGACCGCTTGTATGAGTACGGAGGAAATGACTTCTCGGGAGCTAGTTATGAGCTGTGTGGTTCTCAGTCGGTTAGGACGAGTTTCAGTTACCCATATCATCATATGTATGAGTACCGGCTTCATATATAACACATGGAAATAAAAGGCATCAAATATATCCTCTAAATACGTCAACAAGTCCGCACAGGTTGCGAATTCCAAAGACATAGATGTTATAGAAAAAAAACAAGCTGTACGAAATGGGCCACAGCGCGATTTGCAAGTCCATAAGAGAAGTTGGATAACCATGAGAACTAAGCCACTCGAAGGAGCAACTGCTGGAGCATCATGACCAGCCACACGTCAGCACTTTCATCCACGTCTGAATATCATGTAACTGTAGTTAAGTGTAATTTGGAATTCACTGTACTGCAAGAACGAATAATCGCCCGGACAAGACAACTAGTTGAGCGCAAATCAGCGGTCGCTCTTGAATTTCGCAGCAGTCCTAGTTCTACACCGCCACATGCACACTATACTTTGCCGAAATTGGTGCGCAATTAGAAATTCGCATCGCAAAAGAGTGATCCTTAGTTGACAACTATTCAATGATGCTCTCCAAGTCCTGACTATGATAAATTTAGAGCTAGTACTACTTAGCGTATGATATATCAACTTCACGCAACTTTCATCGATCTGTGATTTTTGCTTGTCGTTGTAATTTTTACTTCATCGTTATCTGGACAAGATTACACGAAAATATGAAAATAAAGTCCATCATATGAAAGAGTTTCTGCGTAGTTTGAATCAAAAAATGGCAATATAGCAGGAGTATAGTAGAGTTCTCAGCAAACATTTCACCCAAATATTACATAAAATGCATTCGCCGGTTATCTCGTCACATTCACGCAGTTACCTAGCTACAGATCCATCTCTGTGGTTCATTGTAGTTATATGCATGTCTTCGAAGATGTTTATTTACGGTACCATGCCATCCTGGATGCTGAGCGCATTGTTCAACCAGCACATATCTTATTGAGTGGTCCATTGGTAGCCGACCATCTACTCTTTTCTCTTCGTTTTCTTGCTGCAAATCATTTAAAAGCAACCCTAGATCGAGATTCACCATACCGCCAGACTCTAACTATTAAAAGCACGTCAAACTACCTTCGGAAGCTCTACCATGAGCTTTTGCCTGCTATTTCACACAACTATCGTAGAAGCTTGTCCATTTCCGTTACAATTACTGGAGTTCAAATATACGACCTGCATATATGAACATCTATTTTTTGCAGCCATTACTGTACAGTACTTACAAAATATATTATGCAAGAACATGCAGCATTATGCGTCTGTGATGAACACCGTGTTCGATGCTAGGTCCCGCGAAAATCAGTTTCAAGACCCGTCTTGCATCGTAACGGCCACAATACATGTAGTGAAACGCGATCATTTGCGTAGTTTGAGTATTGTATACAGCATGAAACTGGTGTGAAGCGTTGATGTTGAATACCACATATTGAAGAAAATACACCGCATGGCCACTGTAGACGATGAGGAAGGAAACACATATGCTTTCTGGAATAGATTGCAGAAATAGATTTGCAAAACGACCATCCAGATGGGCGTGTTGCTAAGTTGGGAAGTGCCAATCATGCTCCATTAAGCGGCTCCTGCCTCGAGTTACCCACGTAAATCTCGTATGACTAGTCAAGAGCTTTATGCAGGTGAAGGGACCCCATTTCTATGAGCAGGTTAAGGATGAAGTGGAATGGCGATGAGGGCGAAAAGTTGATAGAGTAAGTGATAGAAGTTTTGAACTAGCAGGATTGATTGCGCTCATACATCGGAAAGGGTTTCATTAGTGTCCAGGCTTGGTATTTGCAATATCAACAGCATTTTCGCGTTATGAGTGATCGCCCAACCTGCACTCTCATAAGTCTGCAGGGAATAGTCCCTTCGCCATTTCATGCATGGCGGAATCAATAAAGCTCGGCACTTCTGTCATATATCTATCGACAGACGCATTCTTAACCATCATGTTGAAACGACCTAAGCGTATGGCCACAGCGTTGCTAGGCTTTGTTGTGTTGCTTAACGTGGTGGGGTTGAGTTACTACCAGTTTACTAGTGGGCTCATGGAGATTTTGACCCCTACAGAACCTCTCCTTGCATCCTCCTTTAGAAGAGAGGTGAATATGCTCTTTCAGAGAGTACAGGAAAGCAAGGACCGTTATTGGTTGGCTGACAGTGCTCTTCGGCATGTTGATGTTATGATTCCACTAGGTAATTTTCTCGGAGACAACCGGGAGTTCTCTTGGGACCCTCGGTTCACGCTATCTATTTATCTACATGCTATTATGAAAGCGGGTCAGGAAGCCTTGCCCACGCTTCCTTTCCACTGGTCTGACTGGGCAGATCTCACCGAGCTCAACAGCGAATTGGTACTTGAACAAAACAAGAAGCAAACCTGCAAGCTGCTTCGTGAAAAAATCAGCGGAAAACCAGACGTGGAATATTTCTGCAAGAGCAATTCAGACTTGACAGATGCCGAAGTTTCCAAAATGGGTTACAGGTCTCGTGAACATCTTCCGGCTGCAGTCATATTTGGGCACTGTAGTAATGACCACAAAACGATCAATGATCACCGTTTTTTCATGGCCAAATCGTACACCATGACATATCTTCCTAAACCTTTTAAGGTGGTCATTCTCACTGGTGGAAAGGGTACCTACGAGTTCATGGTGGACCAAAATAATCACTACTCTCAACGTTTGGCCTACTCAACCTTGCTGACCGATTTCTTGAAAAGCAAACGTGTTTCCCAAACCGCCAGGAGCATGAAGGTGAACCATATCATGGAATACAAAAAGTTGCAAGCGAAGGTGAAGCCACGACAGTTATCGATTGAGGAAGACATTCACGGAATGCGCTCCATTGTCAGATCTCTGATTACAAAGGACTTACATATTCCTAAGGAAGCGTTCTCCTACGACCGTGAGAAAATGCTGCACCAAATTTCCAAGTTCGAAACAAAGAAGAACCGCAATATCATGGACGATAATTACTTAGCAGGTCTTCAAGAATGTTTCCAATATTCCGGCTCCAACGAACCTACATACTTCAAGTTGGCTACGTTGGACATCCACGAAAACAGGAACAGAGACAAGGACGGGGGACATCACTATGACTGGCGCTTTTTCGGGGGTGCACTTTCCTTCGATAAGCCAGGTTGGACGAGACAAGAGCGTATGGAGAGAACCAAAATCATTTTGGATCGATTATTGCGAAACTGGAGCAGATTTGCAGAAGAAAAAGGTATTGTATCGTGGATTATGCATGGTCCACTTCTATCTTGGTACTGGGATGGTCTTGTGTTTCCATATGATGTGGATATCGATATACAAATGCCTGTTCTTGAGCTTTTGAGACTCGCTGAAAAGCACAATCAAACATTGGTTGTGGAAGACCCTAATGAAGGCTACGGAAGATATTTGATTGATATCGGAACCTACGTCCATAATCGTGATATTTCCAAAAAGGGAAATCACATTGATGGGCGTTTCATTGATATTGATTCTGGAGTCTACATCGACATTACGGGAATCCTGAAGTCGCGTGCAAATCTCCCGGACTGGTACAATAATCCTAATCCTATTGTTACCAAAGACCCAAACAATGCGGAAGTCGAGGTTTACAATGACCGCCAAAGGCATTTCTACGCTCATAAACAACTCCTGCCATTGCATTATTCTATGTTAGCTGGAGTCCCAGTATTCATTCCATCAGAGATTACACCTAGGTTGAAGTTCGAATACCAGAGCGGATTAAACAGGTATAACCACGCAGATTGGTACTTCGTGCCAAAGATCAGATTGTGGGTGAAGAGGGAGAAAGTAATCAGTGTTTTCGAAAAGCTCGATCACGTGGATGACTCCGGAAATTTCAGCAAGGATGTTCTTGTGGCTTCTATCAGAAAAATGACGGACGTTCAGGTTATGCGTCTCTTGGAAGATGACGAGATATTAACCGAGTACTTTCTCACGCTGAAACTTACCGAGTGGCATGAGCGTGAAAAGACTTTTCTATTCGACTTACACGGATTGGATAATTCGCTGATCCTCGAAATACCCGAAAAGAGAATTGCCTACGATAAGCTCGTCGGGGCCGTCCAGATTCAGAAGCCAATGCGCAAATGCCTCTTCGAATACGAAAAGATAGACAGAGTGCTACACGCGAGTTTGTAAATTATAACTGTTATAGCGCAGACAGGAGTTGAGAGCCGTGTACCTCACAGTCCCTCGCTATTTATTGAACAAGACACAATGCCATACTTTGCGTGAGCGACCTACTTCTCATCCTTCATTCAAATCTTGGAAACAGGAGCGTGAGAGTGCTAAACGTAATTGCTCCCACTGGGCAATTCATTCATTCATTCGGGGAATCAGCAAGTAAGTTTTCGATTTCCTTCTGCTTCCTATTGAATTCTGCTTTTGTTTCCTCGATCTCGTCTTAAGAGTGTTCGTCCTCGAACTTCTTTTGCTCTTCACCGAAGACTTCTCAAAAGTCAAACGTATGGTTCAACGCACACTCGATATTGGTGTAGGTATAACAAGCACGCTGATCATTATTGACCCATCAATAAGCTCCAGCATAATACAGTGCCATTTCAAATTCTGCACAATATTGGATGCAAAACACGCTTTAGATGTTCCCTTGCCCATAATGTATATAGCATTTATCATCATTGCAAAGGGATTTCTTCAGAATTATCCTCATTGAGGAACAATGCACCACAGAGATGTGGCCGCAGTTAAGGAGTTACTATCAAGGGAGGAGATAAAGGTTTTCACGATCAATAAGTTTCAGAGGTTTCATGTTGCGATGTTGCAAGTATTGTTTTCTAGTCACAGTCTGTCTTAAAACCTATCTGCTCCTTACAAGTAGAAAACCAATACCAGAATATAGCCCGAGGATGAACACTCTAAGTGAGTCCACTCATGCTTCGTCTCGAGAGGAGGTCTACATAGATCAATTTTACCACATTCATTGGCTAAATGATATTGAAAAAAAGTATTCCGCAATTTATCCCACAAAGAAGCTCGAGAATGAATTGATAACTACAGATCTACTTCCTCACGCAGCAGAGGAAAAGAAATAATACAGCAAACAACTCACCCGCCGCCACCACCTCATGCAAATACGAAGTTGTAAACTGCATATAGAATAAGCGCTTGCTGCATTATTGCGTCGCGTTGTTTTGCAGCCATTACTGTACAGTACTTGAGATCATGTACTATGCAAGCGCATGCAGCATGGAGTGTATATGTATTTACTGCAGGGCCTCAGGAAAATGGATTGACGCACCAGAATAATGCAACCTGACGGCCAAAGAACACACCTGAAACGCGATTATTACGTCGTTGGAGTATGATCAAACTGACTTCCATTTTCAAAGAAAAATATAGATTACCAAAAGGAGATATAACGAACAAGTGGTCACATGTCTAGAAGCTAAGTAGTTGAAGTACTCCCACGTGAGCTGAATTGAGAGCAACGTACGATAAGTGCTTCTTCTCAGGTATATGTGGTCTAGACCATTCACGTATTTTTCCGTAGATCAGCTCTTAGTTAATACGGTGGTAACGGCCAGTTTGTAGGCCGATACTGCCGGTAGCTGGTTCTCACTGGTGATATCATTCAAATTTTCGTATGCCAGAGAAACTGAACACGGTGAACCAGGTGAGTGAGACAAATCTTGAGACAGGCTTATCAACTAGTTGAATCTACCCTGTAAGATTGCTCTCAACAGAAAATTTACACCTCCAAAACTAAGTCATTACGAAGTCAACAGTTGCGTGCAAGATCTGAGCAGCATTGAATCATTGGTGGTGGTCGCATGGATCCCCAGTCCGCAGAAGCAAATAATCACTTGCAAATGTTTTCGTTTACGCAGCAGATCCACCCACGCATACACGGCAGCAATAAGTAACTGCATGACAACTACGTAATCATGCAATTTATACTACTAATACGGTACGATGAGCAGATGGCGGGAAGGCGAGTCGCAATAAAAAGAAAGCATTCCCACTTTTTAAAGTCTACTCTCCATGTTGCACTTTGTGTTAATTTGCTTTGCTACGTATGTCTCCCTCGTGCAGGGCGCAAAAGTGGAAGGCATTTTCACCGCTATCACAAGTATCATATCCCCAGATGGGATTCCCTGGGAACCAAATTGGAATGCCACTGTGGAATGGTCGATGAGCTCTTCACATGTGAAGCCAGGTGACACCTTCGTTTTGCACATGCCTTATGTCTTTCAATTCGATGTTCATCCACTTAATCTTAACTTGACTGATTCCGGTACTATTTATGCCTACTGTGAATTATTCTCCGGCGAGAATACCCTTGGCTACTCCGAAATCCAGTGTGTCGCCTCTTTAACAATGCTGGGCGTGGAGACCGTCTACGGAACTGCTAACTTCATGATCGCGTTCAACTCTGGTATGGCTGGAGATAAACTTAACTTGGACGCGGCGAGCCATTGGATAGAAGGAACGAACACCATCACCTGGACAGATGGAGATAATGTGCTTTCCCAGAACGTTTTGTTCACTTCCTCTGATCCAGCCGGTACGTTTTATATGAACGACCCAGCATATGGTATTATTCGCAGACGGCAGATGGTGGGCGCACAACGTTATCAACATATGCTCCTAGGTCCGTCGTGTAATTCCACACAAAGCGGTTATCTTGGTATACAAGTGAGAGGTAATAAGTCTATTCTCGATTATAACAATGCCACCATTCTCACGAC
>PPLJ03000020.1:0-17427 GCA_003707785.3 Danielia oregonensis
TCTGCTGAGTCTTCTAGTTCTGCTGAGTATTCCAACTCTGCTGAGGCTTCTAGTTCTGCTGAGTATTCCAACTCTGCTGAGTATTCCAGCTCTGCTGAGGCTTCTAGTTCTGCTGAGTATTCCAACTCTGTCGCGGCTTCTAGTTCTGCTGAGGCTTCTAGTTCTGCTGAGTCTTCTAGTTCTGCTGAGTATTCCAACTCTGTCGCGGCTTCTAGTTCTGCTGAGGCTTCTAGTTCTGTTGAGTACTCCAGCTCTGCTGAAGTATTTGTGCCTACTTCGTCATCTTCCTATGATATTTTGAGTTCGTCTGTTTCAAGTTCGGCTCAGTCGCTTTCTTCATTCTCTTACTTCTCGAACTCGACGAGCTCTTCTCCACTCACCGAGTACACCACCACCTTCACCACGACCAAGTCTAACGGGGACGTGGTGACTGAGACCGGTGATGTCATTATCACTACCAACTATGACGGATCGTTGTACACTACGACGTCGATCTTCCCCACGTCGTACCCGTTCACCGAGTACACCACCACCTTCACCACGACCAACTCGGATGGTCTTACTGTGACCGAGTCTGGTGTCGTTGATGTAAATACGAATTCCGCTGGTTCTTTGTACATTACAACTTCGTTGTATCCAATTGATTCTAGTTCTCAGACATTTACCGGAAGTGCTTCTACTGTTGAGTTTACAAAAGTCTCTACGAAGATTGCTACGGTCACTTCCTGCAAGGAAGATAAATGTCAACAGACAACTGTGCCTGCCACATGGGGAGCTACCACTGTTACAATCTCTGGAGAAGTCACATCTTACACGACTTGGTGTCCTCTTAGTTTCGATGCTACTGTCACCGAAACCGATATTTCTACCACTCTTGTGACGGTAACTTCCTGCAAGGAAGACAAATGCCACGAGACTACCGTTCCTGCCACCTGGGGAGCTACTACTGTTACTGTTGCTGGAGAGGTTACATCGTACACGACTTGGTGCCCAGTTAGTACACGAGAAGAGTACTCCACTCTGACGGTGTCTTCACTAACCGGCACTGGTTCCGACTCTAGTTCAAGTTCCAGTTCCAGTGGTGGATCTGATGCTGGCTCTGATTCTAGGTCTGGATCTGGCTCTGGCTCTGGCACTGGTTCTGTCTCTGCTTTGAGCTCTGGTACTACCTTAAGATATTCTTTGACAGCAGGATCCATATCTACAATTAAAGGATCGTTCTCAACAGAGGCACTAACGGCAAGCCAGTCGTCTTACACCGGAGGCGCATCATCACACGCTGGTGGCATCTCTTCTGTGCTTCTGGTTCTCATACTTCTTCTCATCTGATTTTGAGAAAGGTCTGTCTCAATATATATACGCGAGCGAGACACATCTGATAATGGTGATTTCTCTTCAGAGAGATTCTGCCCACCACAAGACAATCTGAAGATGCAGATAGACGTTCAGCTATGTTCATTTCAGAAACTAACGCTGAAATCAAAATAACACTTCCAAATAGCATCCTCCTCGTCGCTATTTTCGACGCTTTCACAGCATTTAGAATTTCAACTACTCGGCTTATTCATTTCGATTTCCCCCTTTGACTTTTCAGAGTTCCTCAAGTATTCAATCTCTGTATTATTTCCAATTTACGTTAATCGTTGGTTACTGTATTTGTTTTATTGGAGCTTTTCGCGGGAGATTCATGACGGTACCTATTTAGATTTCCGCTAGGTTGGCAAAAATGTCCAAATTTGAGACATCTATCGATAGTTGCATTGGGAACTAGAGAGAGGTCAGCGCCCCAACACTAACTGAATAGTATATATTCATGATCTTAGAAGATGTTACTTGCCAGAAATTATGGAGGATGAAGGTTTCGAACGAAGGGTTACCCTAGAGAGATTACTTTCGAATGATCTGTACTGCAAGAGCCAATGTAATCGTGTGGACAAGAGAACTAGTTGTGCTCAAACCAGTGGTCGCTCTTGAATACCCCAACAGTGGATCTATACCTGGGCCGCATGCAGTCTCTTTATTCGCCTAATTTGGTGCGCGGTTATAAAGTCGCTTCGCAAAGGAGCGATCTTTAACTAATAGCTTTTAAAAGTGCTCACAAAACCCGATCTAGAGCAATTTCAGATTTAGTACTACATAGCGTATGGTATATCATCTTCAGGCAAATATCGTCAATTTGCGAATTTTGCTAATAATTTATACTTTTTCATTCTTGTGAAAATATTGCGCGAAAATATGGAACTAGAAGATTGTTCATATAAGGTAGTTTCTCAATAGTTCGAAGTGAAAAACGGTCATATAGCAGGAGTCAATATTGGAGTTCTCAGCAAACATGTACCTCAGTATTACATCGAAAGCAATGATCTGATACGACTCGGAAAACGTTGGCGTCTAGAGGATATTGATTCCTATGAGAACTTTACCACTCATGAATGATTGTATATAGGTATTTCAATCACTATAGCCTATCCAATGGTTGGAGACGCGGACAGATATTCAGGTATCAGTGTTGTATTTGGTCCATTGGGCAAGTTATTTCATCAGGGGAGTCGGCAAGTGCGTCTTCGAATTCCTCGTCTTTTGTTGAATTATGCTTTCGTTTATTCGATGCCGACTTCTTGTTGTTCGTGATCTCTTCGTTATTGCACTTTAGATATTAGTGATGTGAGCTTAACTAGATCAGCAGTCTATATTCCGTTCAGATGCAATGTCAGTAATCTGATGAAGGCACTTGAACCAATTGCCAGGAAGCGTTCAAAAATAATACTTTGTATTATGTATCGAGAAAAAGATCGAATAGACATCGACTATTCAACATATCCACAAAATAGTCTACCGAAACCATGCGGGTCATCGTCGTTAGCGGTCCATCGATCAGCAACGTTTCTAACGCACCGACTCTGCACTTCGATATTCCATTAAGGATAAACACGCCTCCACGTAGTCGCAGAATCCATAGCCTCTGTCGACATACCAAGAGTCGATAGGAACATCCGATGATATGCGATACCTTGGTCATATTGTGTGACTTCCTCAAGCTTTCCTTCTTTAGTCCGAGTAAGCGTAGCCTGCTCTCTTATTAAGACAACCAAGTTTGGTCTGTGGAAAACTTTATCACATCCACAATCAGACAACAGCGCTCTGTCAGCCGGTGAGTTTTTCTTCCTTGAGGCAAGATTTGGTGCAAGGGTATTTCTATCTACTTTTCCATCAACTGGTTGATAATGACGAATGGAGTGCCTCCTCGCAAGCGCCTCCCTTCATTGACTAGATTGGCAAGTAGGTAACGGGGTCGTTAACGATTTCAGACTTGAGACTTTCCAATCGAGTCTGGAAACGAAGAGGATGTGCTCATGATAGCCACCCGAAATGACTTGTTGATATCGCTCACTACGGGTGTCCAGTTCTTGATGATGTAGGGTCGTGGAACACCACGTAAAGATAATACAACCTTATCGTCACTCAGAAATTGATTTTTTGGGGACGAAGAAGTAGCATGAACGGTACTAGGGTGTGTGGAAATTTGGCCGCATCGCATGTTGAGTAGATATCAACTTTTCGTTTCTCTTGCTCCCATCATGGTTGCCCGACTACAGATCCATCTCTGTGGTGCATTATAGTTTCAAGATTGAAGATGTCCTTTTATGATGTTACAGATTCCGCAATATGCTATTCTGATTGATGAGCACTTGTTGAACCAGCATATCTCTTATTGGGTGGCCTATTGGCGGCCGATCATCTACTATTTCCGCTACATTTTCTAATTGCAGACATTTGAATGCGAAATCAGAAAAGGAGAATAATCTCACTGCTTGACTTTAACTTTTAGAAGCGCGGCAAACCACTTCCAGATCATCGTCCACAAACTCTTACTTGCTATTTCACGCTGGTAAAACGATAGTAGAAGCTTGCCCAAGAGCAAAAATTTCTGTACATTGTTGTCATCTCCAGGTTCCGAAAGGTAGATTGTCAAATAAAATCCCATATTTAGACGTCAAAGAAACATGTTGAAGGATAGTAGATCTCAAGATTCGCACAAATGCTCGAAAAAAGACGACATTAGTTATTTGTGTCAAAAGACTAAAAAAGAACACAAAACCATACAGAAAACATCCTCCGTTCTACCAATACAGGAGCTCAAAGAGCCATCCTGCATATGACCAAAATAACTTGAGTGTATTTTGCAGCCATTACTGTGCAGTATTTACAAGATTCCTGTATTATGCAAGCACACGCAGCATCATGCGTCGGTAATGAACAGCGTGTATGTTACAAGGAACCAGGAAAAGCAATTTAAAGATCTGCATTGCATTGCAACGGGCAAAGTACTTGTCGTGAACCGCGATTATTTGCGTAGTTTGCGTATGATCTACAGCATGAAACTGATGTCACACGCGTTGATGTTGAACACTCCATTTTGGAGAAAATACACGAGATGGCCACTGCAGACGATGAAGAAGAATAGCACATACGCTTGCAATAGATTGTAGAGATAGATCGGCAAAACCACCATCCAGGTGGGGTGTGTTGCTCAGTTGGGAAGTGCCGAACATGTTCAGTTGAGAGGCGGCTCCTTAACCCACGTAAATCTCGTGTGGCCGGTAAGGTGAAGAGCTTTTTAAAGGCAAGGGGGCCCCAACTTCCATGGGCATGAATAAGTTTGAAGAGAAAAGGCGAGGAGTGCCAAAAGTCGCATAGGATCAACTTTACGAATTCTGAATTCGTAGGATGGATTGCGCACGTACATTGGAATGGGTCCTAATCGTGTGCGGACTTGTTTGCAGTTTCAACGGCTTTTCGCGTTATGAGTGTTTCCCCTACCCTTTGCCCTACCTGCAGAAACCCTCATAAGTTTGCAGGAAAAGGGCCTTTCGCCATCTCATGCATAGCGGAATCAAAATGCCTGCCGTCCTGTCATATATTTATCATCGAACCGCATTCCTACCCATCATGTTGAAACGACCCGAACTTAGAGCCATAGTGTTGCTCGGCTTTGTTGTGTTTTTCAACGTGGTAGGGTTGAGTTACTACCAATATGTTGGTGGGCTAGTCGACATTTCGACTCCTATGCAACTGCTTTCCCCATTTTCCTACAACAAAGAGGTAGAGAAGCTTTTCCGGAGAGTACAGAAAAACAAGGACCGTTATTGGTTGGCTGACAGTTCTCTTCGGAACGTGGATGTGATGATTCCACTAGATAAATTTCTCGGAGACCACCGAGAGCTCTCCTGGGACCCTCGGTTCACGCTATCGGTTTACCTACATGCGCTCACCAAGGCTGGCCAGAAGACCTTGCCCACGCTTCCCTTCCACTGGTCTGATTGGGCAGATCTCACTGAGCTCAACAGGCAATTGGTACTTGAACAAAACAAGAAGCATACCTGTGAACTGCTTCGTGAAAAAATCCGCGAAAGACCAGCCGTGGAATATTTTTGCAAGAATAACACAGATTTAACAGATGCCGAAGTTTCCAAGTTGGGTTACAGATCTCGTGAACATCTTCCAGCCGCGGTGGTATTTGGCCACTGCAATCATAACCATAAAACCACTAACGATTTACGTTTTTTCATGGCCAAATCGTACACCATGACATATCTTCCTAAACCCTTCAAGGTAATCATTCTTAGTGGTGGAAAGGGTACTTACGAGTTCATGGTGGACCAAACGAATCACTATTCTCAACGTTTGGCGTACTCAAACTTGCTGACCAGCTTCTTGGAAAGTAGAGGTATTTCCCCAACCGACAAGAGCTTGAAGGTAAACCATGTCAAGGTGTACAAAAAGTTACGAGCAGCCGTTGAGCCATGTCTGTTACCTGCAGATGATGACATTTATGGAATGCGCTCCATAGTCAGATCTCTGATCTCGAAGGACTTGCATATTCCTAAGGAAGCGTTTTTTTACGACCGTGAGCAAATGCTGCAACAGAGTGCAAGACTCGAAGCAAAGAAAAATCGCGATATTTTTGACGATACCTACCTAGCAAGTATCAAAGATTGTTCCCAATACTCCGGCTCCAATGAACCTACGTACTTCAAGTTAGCTTGGTTGGACACCAAAGAAACCAGGAACAGAAACAATGATAAGGGTTGGCACTACGACTGGCGGTTTTTTGGAGATGCACTTTTCTTCGATAAGCCAGGTTGGACGAAGCAAGAGCGTGTGGCGAGAACCCGCATCATTTTGGACCGTTTGTTGCGAAACTGGAACAGATTCGCTGAAGAGAAAGGTATTGTATCATGGATTATGCATGGTCCACTTCTTTCATGGCGCTGGAATGGTCTCATGTTTCCATACGATGTGGATATCGATATCCAAATGCCTGTTCTTGAGCTTTTAAGACTTGCTGAAAAGTATAACCAGACATTGGTTGTTGAAGATCCCAGCGAAGGCTACGGCAGATACTTGATCGATGTCGGAACCTATGTCCATAACCGTGGTAGGTCATCAACCAAAAACCACATTGATGCTCGTTTCATTGATATTGATTCTGGAGTTTACATCGACATTACGGGACTCCTGACGTCGAGTGAAAATCTCCCAGACAAGTACAAGAAAAACCCTATTGTTACCAAAGACCCGAATACGCAAGTTGAGGTTTACAATGACCGCAACAGGCATTTCTACACTCATAAGCAACTTCTGCCATTGCATTATTCCATGTTAGCTGGAATTCCAGTATTTATTCCATCAGAGATTACAGCTAGGTTGAAGTTTGAATACCTGAAGGGACTACACAGTCATGAGTATGCAGGCTGGTACTACGTGCCAAAGGTTGGCATGTGGGTGAGAAAGGAGAAGTTAATCAGTGTTTTTGAGAAGCTCGATTACGAAGAAGACTCCGGAAGTTTCAACCTGCACATCCTTGTTGCTTCTATCAGAAAAATGACCGACGCACAGGCAATGCGTCTCTTGGAAGACGACGAGATATTAACTGAGTACTACCTCACGCTGAAAATGACCGAGTGGCACGAGCGTGAGAAGACTTTCTTGTTCGACTTGGACGGAAAGGATAATTCGCTGATCCTCGAAATACCCGAGCAAAGAGTGGCCTACAACAAACTCGTCGGGGCTGTCCAATTTCGAAAACCAATGCGCAAATGTCTCTTCGAATACGAAAAGATAGACAGAATGCAGCACGCAAGTGGATGAACTTTTTCGCTTGTTCCCGACTTCATGCACTTCGCTCTAACGACTAGGTTTCAATGTCAGAGTTAAAGAGAAAATGACGTGCTGAGTAGTGATATGCCGATGTTGCAACTTGCAAGATTCACTCATGTGAATTTTGGTATTGGCATTTGATATACAGAAATTCAAAGTTTTGGGCAGTTTATAGGCAGATGTTTAAACAGAAATTATCTAAAGCCTTGCAATTGAAAGATTTGGTTCACTTGTTTGAATCCTGGTTAAGCACAACTGTCGTTCAACGGCAGAACTGCAAGAGTATGGATTATTGTTGAAGATGCGCACGACTCAATTGCAGATGTGCAAAATTCGTAATTGCCTCAGGCTGGATCTGTCCAATTGCCGCTATCTCTAGGAACATATATTCGACCGAGCAATCGGGAGTGGATCCAATATTACCTAGTTAGCTCTTCATTCCCCACTCATCGGCTGGAGCGTTGGAGAGGGCATCCTCGAAATCCTTCAACTTCTTGTTAAATTCTGATTTCGCTTCCCCGGTGTCAACTTCGAGACGCTCCTTCTCGATTTCCTTCTGCTCTTCACTGTATGCTCTGCAGAAATCCATACTTTTTTCAATCGCACACTCGATATTAGTGTTAGAATACCCGCCTAGCTCAGTAGTCAATCTTCCACCCAGGTCCAATGCTGGCAAACCTAACAATGCACTTGATTCAGTTCCCAGCAAAGCAGGGTCTAAGAATAAAGTTTTGTCAGGCGTATTCAAGATGAGATTCAATAAACCTCGAATATTCAACAAGTCCACGGAGTTGTCGGACACAGAAAACGCTAGAGCCATCTCGTCAGTAGCTATCCAGCGCCCATCAATTTGCTCTAAGGACCCGATCTTCCAGCTCGATATTCCATTAGGAATAATCGCGTTGACCTCCGTGCAAAAACTGTTGGGCTGGTCTAAAAACCAAGGCTCGACAGGAACGTTCAACGAGAGGAAGCTGGACACGTGTGATACCTTGAAAAAGTATTGTGTGACTTCCTGGAGCTTTCCTTCCTCAAACAGACTGTACGTAGCTTGATCCTTTATGATCACGACCAAATTGGGTCTGTAGAATTTATGGCCACATCCACACTCAGACAAATGTGCTCGGGCGACCGATAAGAAAACTTCTCTTCCTGGAGGTAAGAGCTGGAACAAAGGCAAGCGTGTTTGCTCCTGTAATAACAGATTGACATTGACAAATTGTGTCCCTCCACGCAAAGCGCCAACGCTTCCTTCCGTTGAGTAGATTGGTAGACAGGTACCGGGTGTGTTGACAATATCACATTTAAGGATGCTCAAATTTTCAAACCTAGTAACGAAGAGGATGTGCTCGTCGTAACCACCGGTCACAATTCGTTCATTATGACTCACCATAGGGGTCCAATTCTTTGCCTTCAAAGGTCTTGGAACGCCCAGGATAACTAACTCAGTTGTCTTTGTGTAAATTATGTTATCTGAGTCTGGATTGCTTTCATCATCAACAGCAAACTTTCCCACCTGGCGTTGAAAGAGGAAACTCATAAACATCGACCGAAACCGTTTCTTCTCTTTTTTGCCTTTGTCGTTGATTATTCCCTTAATGTGATCAGCGTTGAATACGATGATCGGCTCGTCATATCCGTTTTTGTTTCTCACCAACATTGTCCGAGGATCCTCCGGTCCGAAATAAAGTTTCTTTGTCTTACCGTAGTCATGGTGGAAAGGAATGGGTATGATTCGAGGGAATCGATAAGACAGAAATGTTTGATCCTTGACCTTGAACTGTTCAGGATCAGACTCTCCGATATCGTTTGTAGGGAAAACAAGCCGAACGTCGTTAAGCTCATTCCAGTTTTTGTCGAAAATTTGTCCCCATGCTACACTAAGCTTTCCATGATTTTTAGTTCGAGTAGAGTCAAACATAAATCGCGAGACCACCAAGTGAACATTATGATCTTTAAGCCACACGGATGATCCAGAAAACCGGTACCAGAATGTGTGGAGCATATCCTTTTTTAGCAGCACCCTCAAGTGCTTCAAAAAAAGAGGAGAGATGTCCATATAGTAAGGATCGCGACTCACATCATGCTCTTCAACCACCTTCTCTAAGAACAGCCTAAAATCTGCGGGTATGGCTTCCTTCTGACTTATGAGGAGAGAGTCCACTGTTATGTTTAACTCTGTGTCACATTGGTGTACTTCTGCCGATTTGCCTGAATGAAATAAGGGGAAGGGCTCATGTGGAGCAAACTTGTTTGTCAGGAAAGGTGGCACGTTAATCACGTTTTCTTTCTTTACCTGATTTATTGGCCAGTTCAGGCTTGATGTACCTTTGAGGTGATTTCTTACCGCTTGATTATCGAATTCATATCCAGCAGGCAATAAAATGGAATTAGACAAGCTCAGCTTTGCTTTTCTTTTTGCTTCAACCCCATTTAAACTCGATAAAAGGCCTACTGGTTGTTCAGTGTTCAGCGCTTGAGGAGTGAACACACCACCGATACCGATGTCATTGTAAAAAGACATCTCCAATATCATCAATGCTATTGTGACACTGAAAATCAAGCGAAGGACAATGTCCCATCGAAATAAATTCAATGATCTGATCATAGGAAGAAAGATATAAATTTACTTACTGTACGGCAGTTTCCTTGAGTTAGTTCGTAAGATATCGCCAGTAAATAGCTACCGGCAATAGTTGCCGGCATTCTGGCCGTCTCCAAAGTGTGAAGGGGTCCTGAAGTACAATGAGATATGTGTAGGATCCGTAAGTGCGAATTGAAGATTGCCATTTATGTGCCAATTTGCGTTCGGTTTACGTGCGAGTAGCGTATCTTCAATCCTGCAGAAAACGGACCTTGCTTTCGTTGTCTCGAATTCATTTTGGTATAGCTCCTTGAGCACAATTTCTAATCTTCCAATAGATCATCCCGACTGGTACAATACTCGTGATTCATAGTGCGTAATTTGGCCGATAGGCTGCAATATGCGGCGGGCAATTTCCTGTCTGTGTGCAATACCAGAGTTTGTCACGACAGACGCATCACGACGCATGTACTTGTATAATGCACGAGGGTACTGGTTTTCTTTAGGGAGGTACTTGAAACAAGTAGTTTTGTTGCGATGTGTTGTGCAAGGTATATTTTGTGTAGGGGGGGGGGGGGGTGGTCCTCATGACAATGAATTCGTTGTCACGCAAAAGGTGAAGGACAAGCAGTAAAACATCACCATAAAGACCCTGGAAAGAGCTTGAGGTGTCCAAGAAGTTGCCTTTAGGGGTAGCTTTGAGGACAAAACCAAAACCGAAATTTTTTAGAGTCGCAGAACAGCATTGAGCAAGTGCATCATCAAAACTTCCCCTTATAAAACCTGTAACTCTACGCAGAGAACAAGTACTACATTCCTTGCAAAAACCTCGACAACGGTTCTGCCAATAGAAGAGTACATTGGCACATTGATGGGGGTGCTTGAGCAGAGGCTTTGAACTGCACTGTTCCATGACATGCAAAATGTTTCTCTCAGTATGGGCTCTGTAACACCTAGTCATTAATGAGAGAGCCTCTTGTTGTACCTTACAGTTTTTATTGCCTAGTTGAGTTGTGGTCACCTGATCTTATTAGTATCCTTTTGTTACGCAGAGAACAGATGTCCTATGATATATAAAGAATTGACGTCAAGGCTACAGTGCGGTTCGGTTCGAATCATGCGTCCTTGTGACCATAGACTCTTGCGCAAGCACTTGGTTCAGATAGCATTGTGCAAAATTTAAAAGATTCCAAAGAAGACAATTGTACTCATAAGCAAGGATATCAAAGACAACCGCAATGATCCGGGTGAACTTGAAAGTCCGACACTCAAGACCAGAACCAGAAGCCCTCCTTGTTTACAACTATTGTAGATTTAGCCAGGGTTCACACAGCTGCGGCTGAGGTGGACACTGCAGACATAGATTCAGCAGAGTTTGTGACCATTTTCTGCCTCATTTCGGAGTGAGTACACCATCTCTTATGTCATGATGGAACTCACCTTCCCCTTTTAAAAAGAATCAGGAATAATGGTTATGGCCACAAACTCTGCGTTTGTAGTACAAGCTACTACCGCTGGATCAGTCACTGAAGAGCCCAATGCATCAATGGTTACAAAGCTGGTGATGATCAGTCTCAGAAATAACGACTTCTTTTGCTGCCTAAACGCTGCACGATCAATTCTCCGTCATCAGCGCTAGTCTACACCTATTTATAGAGAGGTCATTCCAGAGACTCACACACGAATGAACGAGTAAGTGAAATCTGCTCATGTACTTCAATCAGGAATTGAATAATCTAGATAAGTCCGTTTGTCCATTATTCTAACAGTCTTGTTGACGGATAGATTTCGACACCACGGAAATTCATACGAAGACCGAATAGCTTGATACAACTTTGTCAAACGACTAAAAGAATATAAAGTGTCCGCAGAACAGCTGGAGATCCGCTGCTATCTATGCCTCACAAACACTCGAATTCAAATTGATGTACTGTGTGTGTGTATATCAGGGCACGAGAAATCTGGATACATATCTTGCAGCTGTTTATGTACAGCGCTCAGAATACGTCAGCATTGCGCAGACGGATGACAAAGCATCTGTGGCGATCTTAGTGTTTGTTGCAAGTAACTATTAAGGACGGTTGCAAAAAAGATTTCCCTGGCAACATACGGCCAGAGTACTTGCCGTGAAGCGCTATTGTTGTGTAGTTCGAGTATTATCTAAGACGAAATCGGGGGGAACGCGGAAATTGAAGACCACAATCTCATCAACATTAGTGAGGTGGCCACTGCAGACGATGTAGGAGAGACGCTCACACTCTATAAACAGATTATGAACTTAGATCGGGTAATCCACCATTCGAACGAGGGTCGCAAAGTCGGGAAGGGCTACGTAAGTTCAGTTACGCAACTCCATATTGCCCAAGCAAATGTTATGCGACCATCAAGAAATTCCATCTTGGGTAGGTGAGGAGCCCCTGTCTCATTGGCTACAATTAAATGACGGCGAAAGCAGTTGCAGACCAAAAGTCCAGTAGGGTCAACAAGAAGAATATTGAAAGAGCGGGGACTTTGGTGGCCTGTGGTTTCGGAGGGAATGGGCCCCGTATTTGAAATTACGATGCGCATTTTCAACAACTTTTCCGCACAGAGATTTATTGCCCGTCTCGCAGAAGTCCGCATAAGAGTGCAGGAGGTGGGCTTTGTAGATCTTGTGCATTACATGGTCAAGACATACCTGGCACTTTGTCTTATATATGTCGTAAAGCCACATTCTCAACCATGATGTTCAAGCTGTCCAAGATCAGGGCAATATCGTTGCTATATTTTGTTGTATTGCTAAACGTGGCGGGATTCAGTTATTACCAGTTTGCTGGTGGGCTCATGAACAATTTGACCCACAACCGCCTGCTTCCCGCGTCCTCTTTCAAGAAAGATGCGGATATGCTCTTTCGGGGTGTACAGGCGAACAAAGGCCGCTATTGGTTGGCGGATAGTTCTCTTCTGCACGTGGAGGTGGTTATTCAACTTGATGAAGTCCTCGGAGACAACCAGGAGCTCTACTGGGACCCTCGGTTCACACTATCTGTTTACCTACACGAACTTAGAAAGGTTGGTCAGAAGATCTTGCCCACGCTTCCTTTCCACTGGTCTGACTGGGCTGATCTTACAGAGCTCAACAAGGAGTTGACTCTTGAGCCAAGTAAAAGGAGAGACTGCGAGCTGCTCCGTGAAAAAATCCGAAATAAACCAAGCGTGGATTACTTCTGTAAGAGAAACACAGACCTAATAGATGAGGAGGTATTCAAGTTGGGGTATAGATCCCGTGATAACCTTCCTGCTGCTGTGATATTCGGCCATTGCAATCACAATCACCCAACGCCCAACGATCTACGTTTGTTTATGGCCAAATCGTACACCATGACATATCTCCCTAAACCCTTGAAGGTGGTCATTCTCACTGGGAGGAAGGGTACTTACGAGTTCATGGTGGACCAAGACAATCACTACACTCAACGCTTGGCGTACTCTAACTTGCTGACCAAGTTTCTAAAAAGCAGAGGTGTTTCGCCATCCGACAAGAGCTTGAAGATAAATCATATGAAGGTCTACAAGCAATTGCAAGCAACCGTCAAACCACGCCAGTTACCTGCAGAAGAAGACATTTACGGAATGCGCTCCATTGTCACAGCTCTGATCACGAAAGACTTGCATATTCCTAAGGAAGCATTCTCCTACGACCGCGATCAAATGCTGCAACAGATTGCCAAGTTCGAAACAAAGAAGAGTCGCGATATCATGGAAGATAACTATTTGGCAGGCCTACAAGAATGTTTCCAATATTCGGATTATGACGAGCCGACTTATTTCAAAGAGGCCACGTTGGACATAAACGAGAAAAAAAACATAGACAACGACTTCGGCTGGCACTACGACTGGCGCTTTTTCAGCGATGCACTTTTCTTCGATAAACCAGGTTGGACGAGACAAGAACGTGTGGAGAGAACCAAAATCATCTTGGAACGTTTGTTACGCAACTGGAATAGATTTGCAGAGGAAAAAGGTATCGTATCGTGGATCATGCACGGCCCGCTTCTTTCATGGTACTGGAACGGTCTCATGTTTCCTTATGATGTGGATATTGATATCCAAATGCCTGTTCTTGAGCTTTTGAGACTTGCTGAAAAACACAACCAGACGTTAGTTGTAGAAGATCCCAGCGAAGGCTACGGAAGATTTTTGATCGATATTGGAACCTACGTCCACAACCGTGGTATTTCCAAAAGAGAAAATCACATTGATGGTCGGTTCATTGATATCGATTCTGGAATTTATATTGACATAACGGGACTCCTGACGTCGCGTGCAAACCTTCCAGACAAATACAAGAAAAACCCTATCGTTAACAAAGACGAAAATGATTCGGAAGTCAAGGTTTATAATGATCGCCGAAAGCACTTCTATACCCACAAACAACTCCTGCCTTTGCATTATTCAATGTTAGCTGGAGTTCCAGTATTCGTGCCATTTGAAATTTCGCCTAGATTGAATTTTGAGTACCTGACAGGATTAAAGAACTATGAACACGCAGGCTGGTATTTCGTGCCAAAGGTTCAATTGTGGGTGAAGAAAGAGAAGTTGATAAATCTTTTCGAAAAGTCGGATTACGAGGATGACTCAGGAAGGTTCAGCCTGCAAACTCTTGTAGCCTCTGTCAGAAAAATGACCGACCCTCAGGCAATGCGTCTCTTGGAAGATGACGACGTGTTGACCGAGTACTACCTTACGCAGAAAATGACCGAGTGGCATGAATATGAGAAGACTTTTTTGTTCGACTTCGACGGAAGGGACAACTCACTGAATGTCCAAGTACCCGAGAAAAGAGTTGCTTATGATAAACTCGTCGGGGCGGTCCAGATGCAAAAACCGTTGCGCAAATGTCTCTTCGAATATGAGAAAATAGACAGAGTACAGCACGCAAGCGGATGAGTTATACTAACGCCCACCTTCATAGTCTTCGCTTCACCCGCAAGGTCTCAACGTGAGACTTATGAAGAAAGATTTGAGGTGATGAGCAGTGATATACAGAGGCTGGATGTCTTTGACTGCATATTAACAATATTTCCCCTCGACTACACCAAACAGCTTGGAGCAGCAAATCTCTTTTTATATGGAGATACATATTCAACATGCGTCTTGGTTTTCGTCAACCTCTATCCAATTTCTCTACATCGCCGTTAAAATTATTACAGATTTGAATTTTGGAAACATTTAGTTGCGTCAAGAAAATTTCAAGAGTGCGTTTATAGATCCAGTCCAACACTGGCGCAATTCGGCCAAATCTCAAAAAGTTCGGACTGCTACAACTCGTGAACCACATAAGCCTATCGTTAACTTCACTTTCTAAGAACCCACCACGACCTCCTCCGAATATCTGTTCGCTTTCCCAAGTTTCCGACAATTTCCGTAAAAGTTGTACTTCTCCACCTCTCACAGTATTAACTACAGATATGGCACGGTCAATAAGACCACGTTCGTGCTCCCAAAAAAGTACATTACTCGGGTCTATTATAAATGGTCACTCATAGTTCTTTGACTGAGACATTGTAAATATTTTTGGGTTTGCAAGAATTTTACAGTATAGCCATGTTTTTAAAAAATCGATTCGTGGTATTAAAAATTGAAAAGTGGACCAAATTGGAAACCAAACTTGTAATCAATTTTCAAATGATAGAACGCTACTACTCTGCGAAATCAGCCACTTGCTCGTTAAAGGTAAGGTGAATAGAGATCAGCTCGTCGCCATTTGAAAAAGTTGAAGGGTAGCGAAAATTTACCATTCTTGAAATTAATCTGAACAACATTTACGATAGGGGAGAATGAGTTACGGAAATCGCTCTTTCGCAGACAAGCGCGGACATCTGCCGTATATGTGGCCAATGCTGTGGTAAATATAATATGCAAGATTCTATTGCATACGGCGAGCTGCATCGCTAAAACTATCTACACCTGCAGGAAAGGTCTCACTTGTTGATGCCACGCAGGTAACGGCAAAGGTTCTTTACATGCAAAGTTCATAAAAAACGTTCATTTCGGTTCCTTGGAAGTCACTAACAGCATTTAGAGTGGAGCCCACAAGAGGCGTATGAGCTGCCCTCAGAGGTGATGAATTTATCAGGAAAGAGGCGCTATAAACCTTTAAGTATATGTAGTATCATCATTTTGTTTCTGAACCTGAAGGAGATGGACTCCAGACCTACTGAAACGGTGAGCTTGGCTCAATCCCGTCAATGAGAAATAAATCATCTCGAGAAAACCCATCTATTGACGGATTTCACAAGCTCCCAACTGAACGTGGTTCAACTTTTGAACATGCAATCACACGCTTAACAGAAGAATAGCGTAGTCAAAACCTTAAAACTGTCGGCTTTTTGAGCATCGCCGGGTAAAAAGCTTTCATGAGGGTTGGCTTTAATCGCCAGTCCGCGGAGTTTCGTATTTATTTTTACTACATTAGTCGTCACAGCAGGACAACCATTTTCGTTTACACTGCAGCATTACGTAGCTGGTTGGCGAAAAGCAATACTCATTTACGGGACCCCGTAGTTTGGACTACTAATGGATGGGAAGGGGAAGGTGATGTGACATAAATAGAGCCAAATTCCACTCTTCATCAATAATCTTTTCCTCAGATGCGTTTTGTGGCTATATTTGTTTTAGCGTACGTCTCTCTAGTGCAAGGTGCACAAGTGGAAGGTATTTTTACCGCTATCACCAATATCTCATCCTCGGATGGTATTCCTTGGGAACCAAATTGGAATGTCACTGTTGCATGGTCGATGAGTTCTTCACTTGTGCACCCAGGCGACACCTTCGTCTTGCACATGCCATATGTGTATCAATTCAACGTTAATCCACTTAATCTTAACTTGGCTGATTCCGGAACCACTTACGCGGATTGTGAGTTGTTCTCCGGTGAGAATGCTGTCGGCTACTCCGAAATCCAATGTATCGCGACTTCAGCATTGTTGACCGCAGAGACCGTCTCGGGAACTGCGAACTTCTTGATTAAGTTCAACACTGGTTTGGCTGGCGACGTTCTTAATTTGGAAGCAGCGAATCACTGGATTGAAGGAACAAACACAATCACTTGGACAGATGGAGATAATGCTCTTTCTAAAAATGTTTCGTTCGCTTCCGCTAATCAAACTGGTGCAATTTTCAATAACGACTTCGCAATTGGAGTTGCTCGCAGAAGATTTATGGTGGGCACACAGCGATTCCAACACATGCTCCTAGGCCCATACTGTAATAACACCCATAGCGGTCATCTTACAATACAGGCAAGCAATAACTACAATTTTGATCTTACTACAGCAACCCTTTTCGGGACTAATAGCACAAATGCGTGGTGGCACCCTCAAGGGAACAAAACTCCCTCTCAGGCATATATGTGGTTTACCAGCACTACCTCATGGGTCGCGTCTGCGGATTTTGGAAAATTTCCTGCAGGACAACGAGCTTATGTAAATGTTGAGGAACGCAAGGTAGGTTCAGGTACTAAAAACTTCATCTACCGTGTCCTGCATACTTGCAATGGTGAAGAAGTCTCTTATTCAACGGTAATTCCCTATATAGACGAATAAAAATGAATATGAGTTTAGGGAGGTACTGGTTTTCTTTAGGGAGGTACTGGTTTTCTTTAGGGAGGTACTGGTTTTCTTTAGGGAGGTACTGGTTTT
>PPLJ03000021.1:0-12831 GCA_003707785.3 Danielia oregonensis
CACTACTACCTTCACAACCACCAACTCGGCAGGTGTGACTGAGACCGAGTCCGGTGTCGTGGATGTCACCACTGACTCTGCTGGGTCCTTGTACACTACCACTTCGTTGTTCCCTACGAGCTCCTCGCCATTCACCGAGTACACGACCACTTTCACCACCACAAACTCTGCTGGCGTCACTGAAACTGAGTCCGGTGTCGTGGATGTCACCACTGACTCTGCCGGGTCCTTGTACACCACTACTTCGTTGTTCCCTACGAGCTCGTCGCCATTCACCGAGTACACTACTACCTTTACAACCACCAACTCTGCTGGCGTCACTGAAACTGAGTCCGGTGTCGTGGACGTCACCACTGACTCTGCTGGGTCCTTGTACACTACTACTTCGCTATTCCCCTCGGAATCCGGTAGTAGCATTGTTATTTGTAAGAGAGATAATGGTTGTGAGACATATTCATTCACTGAGTACACAACCACTTTCACCACCACTGAGTCCAATGGTGATGTGTTGACCGAGACGGGAGATGTTATCGTTACAACCAACTCTGACGGATCGTTGTACACTACTACGTCGATTTTCCCTACAACTTACCCGTTCACTGAGTACACCACTACCTTCACTACAACTGAATCCAATGGAAAGGTTTTGACCGAGACGGGAGATGTTATCGTTACAACCAACTCTGACGGATCGTTGTACACTACTACGTCGATTTTCCCTACAACTTACCCGTTCACTGAGTACACCACTACCTTCACTACAACTGAATCCAATGGAAAGGTTTTGACCGAGACGGGAGATGTTATCGTTACAACCAACTCGGCAGGTTCTTTGTACACTACCACCTCGATTTTCCCTACTGGGTCTAGTACTGGTACCGCAAATGTTGGCACTTCTACTGTTACCGATATTTCAACTACGATTGTTACGGTGACTTCTTGTAAGGAAGACAAATGTCATGAGACTACTGTCCCCGCTACTTGGGGAGCCACTACAGTGACCATATCTGGGGAGATCACATCTTATACAACTTGGTGCCCCCTCTCTACGGGTGTCACTTCTACTGAAACTGAAGTTTCCACTACTCTTGTTACCGTTACATCATGCAAGGAAGACAAATGTCACGAGACTACTGTCCCAGCAACTTGGGGGGCTACCACTACGACAGTGGCCGGCGTGGCTTCTTCTTACTCGACTTGGTGTCCAGTTACCGCCGAAGTATCTACTGCAATTGCAGGCACAGCGGCAGGATTACCTGAAGGCTCCACATCTGTCACGATTGCTGGTTCTGGTTCTGGTAGCGCCAAGGCTTCAGTTGCAGCAGGATCAACAATATCAACAAGCTATGGGTCTCACTCCACAAAGTCCCCAGCTGTAAGCCAATCGTCATATGCGGGGGGTGCAGCGTCAACTTACGGCAGGATTGAATCTTTGTTTCCTGTCATTGCCCTCTTTTTGTTATGATTCGAAAACGGCAAACTCGACTAGTATTGCAATTGAGGCAATTACGTTAGAGCACAAAGTTTCGTATCGATATCCTATGATCTGTCTCCAATCAAAGGAAGACATTTTGTCAATTTTCATTCTACATTCAGCCCTGAAACGATACCCCGTTTGGTTTATCAGATGTGAACAGCATTCAATCTTCAATTCACGGGCATTCTCATTTCAATTTCATATCTACTTTTCCATTACGTCGGACAATTCGTACATTACATTACATTACTTACTTCAATCTACATTTCAATCATCGATTTATTAGCGGTGAAATCAGAAGAGCCGTACTGGTTCACTTTTACTTTACAACTGCTGGGACTCGGATTATTTGTGCAAGTGAGGGAAGATGCGCCTGAGTCCGAAAAAGACATGCTCAAGGAGGTACTGGTTTTCTTTCCAAGTGTTCTGATCATTTTGTCGCTTTGCAAATGCTATAGCACTTTTAGAAAATTTAGATCGAATATTTTTTTTACCACTCTTTTCAAGGAAGTAACCAAGACGGAGAGCATCAAAGTTCTCAGTCCAGGAGATGAACGAAGTGACCCATTGTGCTTGACGACCTTTATTAACCATCCTACTAAGTATTTATTGTGCGATTCGTAAATATGTTCAGGATCAGGAAATAAATGTAGTCCAAAAAGAGAAACTAGTTGAGGCTGTCTCCATGATGAACGATCAAATTTCTACCAGTGGGCCCAAGCGAGAGTATCCTGCTCTACAATATATGTGAATGTAAACAAGATGTTACAAAAGTGTGTGAGCTTTTCTACCAGCAGCAGTTCTTCTTATTATGCATCATTCACACATCTTTTCTCGGCGCGAATTCTTTCAGTAGATTGGAGACGTAGAGTGTAAGCCTTATATTTACACATTAAGGGCAATTGTTGAACAATCCCAGGGATGGCTAGCAATTATCTAGCCTTCTCAAATCTATCGAGAGGCAAGATTGCCCTCTGCATTTCTCACGCTCCTGCGGGCCCCTTCGATTCCGCTTACATGTACGCCGGCGATATACCAAATGCGGATGGGTGCAACCTTCCAGAAGGGATCCTCCGATATCACCAGTAATCAACTTCAGAAGGAGAAACTGATGGACTGACCAAGTCGTAAGGATTTTGTGACTGGGCGCATTCCAACTAGACATTCTGCATTCGGTGCTGATAAGCAAGCCCTTGTTGCAGGAGGTAGGAGACACCAGGGGCCCATTCTCATACAGAGCGGGGCTTTATGAAGCCTTCTGATCCCAGTTCTGTTGACACCAATCGATCTCTATCAACAGTCCTTTTGGAAACCCCCGTTATACCAGGCTATCTATTCAAATTCTCACAACTCACCCATCCACAAATAGCTTTTCGAATGATGGTACAAAGTCAGGAATCCTACTACAATTGATATATAATGATTTTTCCATTAGTAGCGAAGTCTAAAGGGGATCCACTGGAAGGTTGCCGAAATTAAAGAAAAAAAACCCATAAAGCGAAAGGCAGAAATTGAAAGTTGTCAAAAAAGAAAAGTGTGCTCAGAATGATTAAGCAAGAAGAACCACAGCGGCTCCGATGACCAACACGAGTTTAGATGTTCCGAAACTCGAGGCTGCTCCCAGAGATTCTGTGACTGCAGCTGTTGCAGATGGAGACAGGGTGCCCAGGGCAGCGGTGGTCAAGGTTGTCACAGCAGAGGTTGATCCTGCGGAGTTGGTGACCACGATCACTACGCCAGTAGCTGTCTCGACGGAGCCATTGGCTTCCGTAGTGAGGTAAGTAGTGGTGTACTCGCTCAGAAGAGAGGAGGAGATGATCGAAGTCGTGGTGTAAGAAGATCCTTTTGCGTTCGTAGTACCAGTTACCACTGCTGCAACGGTCTCCGAAGTACCCGCAGCATTAGTGGTCACAATAGTTGTGGTGTAAGCTGGTTGAGTAGGGCAGATGGTCGTGTAGACAGTTCCGACAACATCTGTAGTTACAATGGCGTAACCAGAAGTAGTCACAACTGCACCACTCACCTCAGTTGTGTAGGTAGTTGGGTATACGGAACTGAGAGGGCATGTAGTGGTGTAGAGCGTCTTCATCGAATCGACAGTCACAATCACAATTCCAGTACCGGTAGTTACTGAAAGAGCTGCATTGGTGGTAGTGAAAGTGGTCGTGTACTCAGTGCAAGGGAACACCGCAGTGTTGGTATACAATGAGCCTGCACTGTTCGTGGTAACCTCCACAACACCAGTTTCTGTCACAGCAACACCAGCGGCGTCAGTGGTAACAAATGTGGTAGTGTACTCAGTGAGAGGGTATGATGTAGGGAACACCGAAGTAGTGGTGTACAATGAGCCTGCACTGTCTGTCATAACTTCCACAACAGCAGTCTCGGTCTCAACCGTACCGTCGGAGTTGGTGGTCGTGATGGTGGTGGTGTACTCGGTCTCGGCAGCGGAGCTCGATGCGGAAACAACCGAAGTAGTGGTGTACAAAGATCCAGCAGAGTCGGTGGTAACATCCACGACAGCAGTCTCGGTCTCAACAGTACCGTCGGAGTTGGTGGTCGTGATGGTGGTGGTGTACTCGGTCTCGGCAGCGGAGCTCGATGCGGAAACAACCGAAGTAGTGGTGTACAAAGATCCAGCAGAGTCGGTGGTAACATCCACGACAGCAGTCTCGGTCTCAACAGTACCGTCGGAGTTGGTGGTCGTGATGGTGGTGGTGTACTCGGTCTCGGCAGCGGAGCTCGATGCGGAAACAACCGAAGTAGTGGTGTACAAAGATCCAGCAGAGTCGGTGGTAACATCCACGACAGCAGTCTCGGTCTCAACAGTACCGTCGGAGTTGGTGGTCGTGATGGTGGTGGTGTACTCGGTCTCGGCAGCGGAGCTCGATGCGGAAACAACCGAAGTAGTGGTGTACAAAGATCCAGCAGAGTCGGTGGTAACATCCACAACAGCAGTCTCAGTCTCAACAGTACCGTCGGAATTGGTGGTCGTGATGGTGGTGGTGTACTCGGTGTATGGCGTCGAACTTGTCGAATTGGAAAAGTAAGTGAACGACGAGAACGTAATCACAGGGAACAATGAGGTCGTGGTGAACAAGGAACCAGCATAATCAGTAGTAATATCAACCACACCAGACTCGGACTCAACAGATCCATCAGTATTGGTTGTGATAAAGGTAGTTGTGTACTTAGTCAATTGTGGGAACAATGACGTAGTCGTGTACAAAGATCCAGCAGAGTCGGTGGTAACATCCACAACAGCAGTCTCGGTCTCAACAGTACCGTCGGAGTTGGTGGTGGTGAAGGTGGTGGTGTATTCCGTCAAAGAGTAGGTAACACAATCATCATCCCTTTTACAAATGACGATACTGCTTGCACCTTCAGGATACAATGACGTAGTAGTGTACAAAGATCCAGCAGAGTCGGTGGTAACATCCACAACAGCAGTCTCGGTCTCAACAGTACCGTCGGAATTGGTGGTCGTGATGGTGGTGGTGTACTCGGTCTCGGCAGCAGAACTGTAGCCAGCAGTGCTAGAAGCAGCGGACGAAAACTCGGCAGACGAAGACTCGGCAGAGCTAGAGACAGCGGACGAGGACTCGGCAGACGAAGACTCGGCAGAGCTAGAGGCAGCGGACGAGGACTCGGCAGACGAAGTCTCAGCGGAGCTAGAGGCAGCGGACGAGGACTCGGCAGACGAAGTCTCAGCGGACGAGGACTCGGCAGACGAAGACTCGGCAGAGCTGGAAGCAGAGCTAGAAGCAGCAGAGCTGGAAGCAGCGGACGAAGACTCGGCAGACGAAGACTCGGCAGAGCTAGAAGCAGCGGACGAAGACTCGGCAGACGAAGACTCGGCAGAGCTGGAAGCAGAGCTAGAAGCAGCAGAGCTAGAGGCAGCAGACGAGGACTCGGCAGAGCTGGAAGCAGAGCTAGAAGCAGCAGAGCTAGAAGCAGCGGACGAAGACTCGGCAGACGAAGACTCGGCAGAGCTGGAAGCAGAGCTAGAAGCAGCAGACGAAGACTCGGCAGACGAAGACTCGGCAGAGCTGGAAGCAGCGGACGAGGACTCGGCAGAGCTGGAAGCAGCAGACGAAGACTCGGCAGACGAAGACTCAGCGGAGCTAGAGGCAGCAGACGAGGACTCGGCAGACGAAGACTCAGCAGAGCTAGAAGCAGCGGACGAAGACTCAGCAGAGCTAGAGGCAGCAGACGAAGACTCGGCAGACGAAGTCTCAGCAGAGCTAGAGGCAGCGGACGAGGACTCGGCAGACGAAGACTCAGCAGAGCTAGAGGCAGCAGACGAGGACTCGGCAGAGCTGGAAGCAGAGCTAGAAGCAGCAGAGCTGGAAGCAGCAGACGAAGACTCGGCAGACGAAGTCTCAGCAGAGCTGGAAGCAGCAGACGAAGACTCGGCAGAGCTGGAAGCAGAGCTAGAAGCAGCAGACGAAGACTCGGCAGACGAAGACTCAGCAGAGCTGGAAGCAGCAGACGAAGACTCGGCAGACGAAGACTCAGCGGAGCTAGAAGTAGCAGACGAAGACTCGGCAGAGCTAGAGGCAGCAGACGAAGACTCGGCAGACGAAGACTCAGCGGAGCTAGAAGCAGCAGACGAAGACTCGGCAGAGCTAGAGGCAGCAGACGAAGACTCGGCAGAGCTGGAAGCAGAGCTAGAAGCAGCGGACGAGGACTCGGCAGACGAAGACTCAGCAGAGCTAGAGGCAGCAGACGAAGACTCGGCAGAGCTGGAAGCAGCGGACGAGGACTCGGCAGAGCTAGATGTTGCAGATGTAGACTCGGCGGAGCTGGAAGATGTCGTACTGCTTGTAACCAACAGGGTGGTAGTCACTGAAGGAAATGTTGTAGGGCAGGCGCAATTTGTGGGGGTAGCGTTTGGAACAGAAGAGGTGTATGCGATCTTCGTCTTCAAAAGTGTTGGAGTCAGGAATCCTGACAGGACATAATTCTCTCCAATATTAAGAGTGATGGAAGTAGTTTTCAACAAATCGAAATAGATCACCAAAAGACCTGTAGAGGCAGTGTAAGTGTAGCTGACGAAAACAAATGCAAATGTGATCAAGTTCCCGTCACCGAATCCAGCAACCAAGTATTCAATGTCATCTAACAAAGCTGCTCCTTCAAAGTCCAAAGTTGAGGAACTCGTGGATAAGTAGAGCGTTTGAGTTTCGGAGACGGCATTAAGAACGCCGAGTGTGACCTGCAAGTGGAGAGTGGCATCATCTCCGATATTGATACATCCTGATCCCTCAATGGATACCTCTTGAGTCCAGTAGACGTTGATCAAACAGATAACACCGTCGTTGGTTATAGAAAGTGAAGTAGAGTCCAAAGTCACTACACTTGCTGTGCCTGTCGCTTGTTCGAGAACAATCGTACCAGTGTTGTCCCATGTTGAAACACTAGTTATACTTATGGCACCAGTGAGAGAATAACCGTAAACACCCAAATACATGTAACCTGTGTTTAAAAAGGTGCCCACCGAAAGGGAATACGTGGAAACGAGACCAGCAGCGAGCGAGTTGAAGGCCAAAGTACCCGCATTGACGAAAGTAGCACTGGTAATGGTAACATCTGTGATGAGCCCATTGGTACTCGTGACATAGAAACCACCCTCGTTATCGAAACTCCCGAGCACTGTGGTGAGGGCATTGTTAACAATAGAGTAATAAACTCCTGATTCAATAGTAAGAGACCCAATGGAGAGGTCGAGGGTAGAGACTTCAACCGTATCCTCGGTGATTGTCGTACCCAAGACGGATGACACCAAACAATGGATCGCTAATAGCAGCGACACCAATTTGAATCTCATGGCTAGCTTTTTGCTATTTTAACTGTGGAGTCCTACAACATCGAAAGTTTCCACCTTATAAACTACTCTACGAATCTCGAATCCGACAGCTCGAATTTCACAGCTGCAACCTTCTTCTATGCCTGATGCAAGTGATGGTAAAGGGCTCACAATCGCGCATATGTGAGATCCCGCCTAGACGACGGTAGTGCATCCGCGCGCGGTGAACAATATTTAGGCTAATGTTCTTTCGGAAGCGAGGGTCCGTATCTCTGCAGATCAATGAAGCACATCCTTAATTCAATGATTACTTTACAGACAAACATTGCAAGAATCATACATTGAGGGATCATATCAGTATTCATGGTCAACTGTCAACGTCATTTTGCTCCATTCTCGACCCACCTTAGCCTTTCTGTCGCCAGCGAAATGAGTTGAGGGTCCGGGCTCGTAATCTCCCGCATTTGCCGGTGAACTTTAAATGTGTAAAGTTCCGCAGCGCGCCTGCAACCGAGGTGAAATTCGGCTCGAGCCACGATGCACCATATGATCGGCACCAGAAACAAGTGTCGTAGAACTACTGAAGCCTCTCGCAAATTGCGCTCCATGGAGGATCTCATTCTTGGTCGTCAATCCTTTATAGACTTCGATGTGGATATTACGGTAATATGGAGACCAGAACCGCATCTGAAATCGTGCGTTACCAGGGATTTAGTACCTAGTGCATGATCTAGGTACTATCTCAGATTCCCCCCCTGGTGGCACTTCGAATTCTTGGTAAGTGATGTTACGCACTGGCTATGAATTCGCAGGCGAGCTCCGGCATGTGTTTTAGATGTACAATATCTGCATTATGCAGTATCTTATAGAATTTCGTATTGTTTAGGCGTATAGTTGCCGATCTCTACGCTGCATCGTCGAAAAAGGAACGCCGAAATGCCGGCCGCAAGGTTTGCTCAATGTAGACCCCGGGTAAGCTCAACTATAGGGTTTGCAACAGATGCCTCCAAATGCATAGATTCCGGTATGAGGCATTGTTCGGCATGATCTCCATCCCGTTCGCCAAAGATTGAGGTAAGAAGAAAGTATACCCTCTGCGGGTGCATAGCCTTTTTTTAGATCGCGTATGTAGTACACGGAAATTACTGCTGAAACGAGGGTCGCTTCGCAGATCTCTGAAAATCCCTGCAGTTATTTTTTCGGCACTCTCCCCGTAATGCAAAGCCTTCTTCAGCGTATCGCTTTTTTCACCATCCACGGGCTCAATTTCCAGAAGATTCAAGTTCGCCTGCACAAGGTCTCGCTTCGTCACCTGTTTGACTGCTTTCAGTCACATCCCCTCTTCTTCGGCCTGTCATAAATTGGCCGCTCATTTCTGCGCGAGACCGCCAACTTGCTGGCACATAAAATGAAATCTATCCATAGTACTTTACCACTACCTAGACGCAGATAGTACCTTTGGGGCTTTGTGCTACGTCGACCGGCCTAATCATCTTCGATAGTATCACAACTGATTCGCAGCACCGACGTCCGATGCGAGGATCTACTTGGGTTTATGGTCCAAAATTTCGTGCCTCTGAATTCGACTGGCTTTCGAAGTTTGACAGTCCATCTTCATGTGCTCCTTTCTTCATCATTGTCTTAACTTAGCCACACATAACAATGAGGCGTACGATAGTGCGTGCAAATTCCGCGATTTTGCACGTCGCAAATAAGCCTTGGCAATTTCTGCTGATCAATCTTATGTGGCAATTTGTGACTGACTTCTTGCCCGGTGTTCTTCACAGATAGTGTGGTGTTTTAGTGAGATCGGGGTTGAAATTGGAAGCGTCCATTATTCGTTTTTAGTTCTGAAAACTTCTGTTTACATCGAGAAAGTTTATTAGCAGTGCTCAAGTAGATATCTAATCAACAAACTACCCACAGTTCACGAATTTTTCGACACGAACCTTTGACTTTCAAGAGGCTGTTATAATGGGTGTAAAGATGATGCAGCGAAGAGAGTAGGTGGATGATAGGGAAGACAGCTGAAGCATAGATTTTTCATTGTTGCTTTATCTCCGATAAAGCCACAGAATTCTACAGATGATCAACCAGCATCTTGCAGTTCTTCTAACATAAAGTGCAAATGATAAATTCACGACAAAGTAGTCCAGATCTACGACTTTAGAGTGGTCGACGAAATTGAAATTTCTGCCAAAAGGAAAATATTAAAGTGCTGCCTTCCTGTTGGAGCCTTGAGAGTTTGTCCCCCCCGATAACCCGTCCAATAACAGCGCAAATTGGCCAAATCTCAAGAAACTTCAAACTGCTCCGACTCGCGAACTACATCGCCCCCATCAAGAATTTTTCCTTCCAGGCATCCACTGCAACCTCCTGTATCTCTCCAGGCGCTTTTCGAGATTCCTGTGCGCAGATTTCGTACTCTTCAACCTCTCGCAGTGATATCTACAGACAACGCCCCGAGTCCATCAGACCACGTACGTGTTCACAGCGCCATGTACTACTCGAATATGCAATGAATGGTTATTTGGGCCGTTTTAACGGGAAATGGCTCAAGATTTTTAGATTTATATAAATTTCACAGTATAGCTCTGTTTTTGAGAAATTAATTTGTATTCTCAAAAATCGAAAAGTGGTCCAAACTGAATACTAATACTTGCAATCGATTCCCCGAATGTAGCTGCAAAGACAGATTTCGCCTCTTTAGCAGAGAGAGTGTGTTGTGTGGTGGAAAACGTAGAAACTGAATTTTTTTTCATGCCTGAAATATAGTTTACCAATCGGGAAATCTAGGTTTGAGAAAATATTTCCAAACTTAAGCATAGTTAACGCTCCATAGTTAACGATTTCGCACTTTGTTTTTTGAGTCACGTGATGTGAACCGTATAGATGTGATAGTGAAGCTGATTTGCTACAGGGAGGTACTGCTTTTCTTAGGGGTTAGAGAGGTGTCAACTGGAATCCATTTAGGGACGGGAGATGTGAACGTCATGCACATGTCTCTGCTCAAAGCTTTGGTTAGAAGCATCCATGTATGGTTGCTCTAAGCTCCTGTATCCGTTTCAGGTCCCTTTTTGACCAGTTTCACATCTGTTTTGTATAATCAATGCGCATTTGCGAAGTTGTAGGTGTAACGCAGAAACTAGAAGTGAGTCGCAATCTTTAAGTATGAATATCGAAAATAGAATATAGGTGATATAAATAAGAGAAGTAGAATAATGTTGTTTGTTTCTTACTCAAAATGCAGTTTCAAGTCATCAATTGATAGTATACTACTTAAAACTCAGACAAAGCTACGGCAGTAGCCTGGAAGTCATCGTGCGATATAGAGATGCTGACGCTCTTGACACCAGCCTTAACAGCGGCCGCTTTAGCAGCACCGTTTAACACAACCTGAGGAGCTCCTTTGGAGTCACGTACGATCTCAATGTCCACCAAAGTGGCACCGGCACCCTGCGACTTGACATCCAAGGACTTGAAAACAGCCTCCTTAGCAGACCAAGTTCCGGTGAAAGAGGCTCTTGGGAATGCAGACTTCGAGGCGTACTCGACCTCAGCAGCGGTGAAGTTTCTCTCGATGAAGGTCTCGTTCTCCAAGTTCAACGAAGTGAGCAACTCAACATCCACCCCAACACCCTTGGAACCTTTGTTCAAAGAGCTCAATGCCTTGGCAGTAGAATAAGCCAGCTTGGAAACGTAGCTCTTGTTGGACTGAATGCCCTTCTCGCTGAAAACCAAACCAGTCTTGCTCTCCACCACACGGGCCAATGGGTCCAAGTAGACAGGCTGCTCCAAGTCGTCGGCGAATGGAGCGTGCTGCTTGGCAACGAACATGGTGTTACGCGTTATGGCGTTGTGCATGTATCTGT
Organism: Danielia oregonensis; assembly: GCA_003707785.3. NCBI lineage: Eukaryota > Fungi > Ascomycota > Pichiomycetes > Serinales > Metschnikowiaceae > Danielia > Danielia oregonensis. The sequence continues at coordinate 11,159 of PPLJ03000021.1, forward strand.
AAGATCTCTTGTTTCTGGCCGACACTCTAGAAGCGTAGTACTCGTAAGTATCCTTGTCCAACACAGCGTACAAATAATCAGCGTGGACTGCAACAGCCTGAGCACCCTTCTGACCGAACCCAAAAGATGTGATAGACACAGCCTTAATACCATCGGTCTGGATGGATCTCGATGGGAACAACACGTAGTCAAATTCCTCCAACAACTTGTCGATATTGTCTGCGTTTCTGTTACCAGGAACGAGGCCAGAGTTCAAGATTTGGATAGCACCGTTCAACATCCAAGCACCAGCAGCACCCTTGGGGTGGCCGGTCAAGTACTTCTGGAACACACCGAACACAGGATTACCCTCACTTCTACCCAAGTGCTTCATCATGGCGTTGATGGTGGCCGACTCGTTCTTGTCGTTAGCCATGGTGGAGGTACCGTGGAACGATGCGACTCCCAAGTCGTCGATGGTCAAACCGAAAGTAGCCAAAGAACCTCTCAAAGGAGAGATTCTAGGATCGCTCTTCCAGAATTGGTTACCCCACAGCTTCTTGGCGTCAGCGACCAGTCGCTTGGCTACACGGTGTATCTCTTCAGCTCTTTCACGCATGAATTCATCAACAGAGAATTCCGTACCGTACTTTTCCTTGGTCAGTTCAGCTTCTTTCGACAAAAAATCGATCTGGCAAACTTCCCAAGACAAAATCTGTGCCAATCTGCTCTTCAAATGTCTGCTTCTATATTTGGTGTTTAACATAGCAGATGGGTATTTCAAGTCACCGTGGTGTTCACGAGCAGTGGTCAAGATACCCTTACCTGGAGCAGGAACAGATCTTCCAATCTTGTCAGTAGCGGTGGCTGTCATAGCCAAAACAGCGTAGATTGGGACACCCATCTTGATAGCCAAGTCAGCAGTCATGATGACCTGGATGCCGGATCCCTGAGCCTCCATGAAGCCGTTTCTCGTTGTGGTGGCAGGCCTCGACATCTCCGAAGGAGCTCTACCGCGGGCAAACTCTTCATCAGCGCTGGAAGTGGCGTTCATGTTGGCGAACTCGTAAGAGCCTTCCTCCTGGAAGTCCTCATAACCACCAACGATACACACCTTAGCCTTTCCAGCTAAGATGGTCTCAATACCAGTGTCAACGGACTCCACAGCGGTAGCACAGGCACCACTTGGGGTCTTGATAGGACCAGACGAGGACAACAACAACATGTTAACCCAAGCAGACATGGTGTTGATAAAAGACTCTTGCAAAATATCGTTCTGCACTGGCTTGTCGGAGTATCTGTCCTTGAACATACCTTTCAAAGCAGAAATACCACCCATACTGGAACCGGAACAGTTACCGACCTCAGAAACGTGAACGTACTTGTAAAATTCATATGGGTCAGTGATACCTGCGGCCAACAATGCCTCAACAGTAGCAACCAACGCGTACAACGTGATAGGATCGACCTGTGAGATGGTGTCATCAGAGACACCATAGACCTTGGCGTTCCATCCAGTAGGAATCTGCCCAGCAACCAATCTGTCGAATCTTAAAGCCTTAGGCACATACAAAGTGGCACCCTTCATGATTCTGACAGTGTACTCGCCAGACTCTTCCAACTCGAAGATCTCACACTTGTCACCGTGCTGGAGCTTGTACTGCTCGGCAGTCTCCTTAGAAGCCTCAAATGGC
>PPLJ03000022.1:0-12382 GCA_003707785.3 Danielia oregonensis
CCTTAAGTACAAGAGGAAGTCCTGGTCTGTAAGCCATGGAGACACGGTCAAACTCGACGCTTCCCTCCAGTGGCCATGTCGTCTTGTCGGGGGACACTCCTGGGTGCATCGCACTCTCCTCTTCAGGAAGCTTCTTGGCATAGAATATTAATCTTTCGACGGAATTCATATCGTTCTCCACCTGTGTGACATATGAAGTAAGCCACGACATTTGGTACGTTAACGACATAAGGTTGTTCACCAACATACCCACAGTAGCAGGCAGCAAGTGGAAAAGTCCAGAGGCACTGAGCACACAAATAATTGACGAGAAAAGCGAAGCAATGAATTGCAACGAAATGGCCAACCATTTGGAAGCTGCATTGCTCATATAAGTGCACTCATTCGTTTCATCCAAAAAAACATCGTTGCGCTCCATGAACAGATCCTTTCTTTTGTAAGCCTTGATAACTTTCATTCCGCTCAAGGCTTCGGACAAGTTATTGTAGACGAAAGAACGCTGCACTGCTTCTAATCTCTTGATTTCTCTCGATGAAGCTTGGTAGTAATTGGCAACAACAATATAGACAGCGGCAAGGAAAGGCACTGCTAGTGCTACCCAAGGAATATAGATGATATTCAAGATCAACAGGCCAACGATAAATGAAAATGAATGGAGCATGAATTTCACAGTGGTACCAAGTTCATTATCGACTGCATCGGTGTCTTTCATGAAACGGTTCAATATTCTTCCAGTTGGTGTCACGTCCAAGAAACTCATTGGTGCTTTTAAGACTTGTTTTGCAGCAATCGTATTGAGTGTCTTCAGCGATCTCAATGTAAACCTTACCACAGCAACGAATTCGAGCATGAGGAAAGCCAAACTCGACATGTTCAACAACACGTAAATCCCAGAGTAGAAACTTGTGGTAGCGTCAAACTTGTTGGATACCCAAAACGAGAGCCATGTAGAGGAGAAGATTTCAGTGAATACAGAAATAGTGATCACCGAAATAAAAAAGATAAGGAACCCAGGCACTGTAAAGCGACCCACGCCGAGCTTGATAAAGGTTTTGTATACCTCAACTGTCAAGGAATTGACTGCTTTTTCTTCTACGCTGGTTATCTTCCCTTTTGCAGCGTCATGATTCAACTTCACATCCACAAAAGCCTCATCTTCAGACGGACCTTTCTTTCTCCGACGGACTTTAGATCTGCCAGCTTTTTCATCGCCAATAGTCTCGTACGAATCAGTGAGATCTGCTTCTTCGATATCTTCTTCTTCTTCCTCTTTCTCTGCCGCTTGACTAAAAGAAAGCAAGCTCGCAAATTGGTCGTTCTTCGAAACTTCCTCCATAGTGCCTACTTCGAGTGTCCCGTCACCATTCATAAAGATTATTCTGTCTGCTTCACTAATCAAAGAAAGTTGATGAGTCGCTAATATGCGCGTCTTTCCATCCAAGAGACCCAAGCAGCAGTTGTTCACAATATGCTTACCAACTTTAGCATCAACAGCACTAAGGACATCATCCATAAGAATGATGTCGGTGTTAGCGTATACTGCTCTAGCCAAACATATTCTGGCTTTCTGGCCACCGGAAAGTGTAATTCCTTTCTCTCCAACTTCAGTCAAGTCTCCCGCAGGAAGAATAGCCAAATCGCTTGGAAGTGAGCAGGAATACACAACCTCGTTGTATCTTGCCTCATCATATGGTGAGCCGAACGTAATGTTCTCACGGACGGTGGTATTCTGAATCCATGGCTCCGCACAGAGAATAAGCGATCCATTCACTTCGACCGTACCATCAACGCAAGTCATGAAGCCTGACAATGCGTTGAGGAGCGAACTCTTTCCAGATCCAATGGAACCAGTTACGACAACAAACTCGCCCTTCTTGATAGACAAGTCAATGCGGTCAAGCGAGTTGAGTTCCAGGTTTGATTTCTCAGTGACCAATTTGTCCTCTTCGAACTGTTCCCAGATAAATGAAGCGTCATTGACTTCCAAAGCATTTGCTTTTGAATCGTCGCTTCCCACAATGTATCTGCCTTCGTCAATAATCTCTGGCTGGCTCAAAAACTCTGCGATTCTCTTGAAACCGTTCACTAAATCAGCAATCTTTGATATTGCTGCAGGGAGAATATTGAAAACATTCGACAAAGAACTGAACAGCTGGATTGACGAGAAAATATCCGCAGCGGAACGGTTTGGACTAATAGCGTGAAGTACGACAAGCGACACCATAGATACGAGAGAAGTCATACTCATGGATATCGCTGTTATCACATTTCTCAAAGTCTGAATCTTCACGATCACATTCATTTCAGCTCCACGGGCCTCTTGGAAACTGTTGAAGTAAGGGATCTCCCAGCTATAGTACTTGATTACCTTAAGATTGCTAATAATCTCCTTGATAATATTGATTCGTTTGTCGGTGAAGGGCACCACTGTAGAGCGATACTTGAAAAGCTTCTTGATCGCAAACGTGAGACAGATGGAGAATATGGCAAACAATGCAACAGCAAGCACGGCTGTGACACCAAGGTTGACAGCCAAAATGGCTATGGAGATGAAAAACGAAATCGGACTCGAGAGTATTAAAGGCAGAATAATCAATGATCCTTCCACTCTGGATAAGTCCGTAGCGACTATCGAAGTGATTTTACTGGCGGGGTATCTGTGGCGGCCAATGGCACTGAGTCTGAAAGACTTTTCAAGTATGAGCGAGGTGAATACTGACTTGAACTTCGTTCCAAGTAAACCTGACTGATAGTAGTAGTGGTTCATAAATACCTCAGAAATAAAGTTCATCGTACTGCTTGCAATCGCGATACCGACGCCCCCGGCCGTAGCGGAAGTAAAACCGCTAGCACGTTTTTCAATGAATTTAAGCAATTCCTTTGTGACCAAAGGATTTACACTTTGGGTAGTAAAGGAAATCACCAATGAGACCTGGGCCATAAGAATGTCCCATTTGTAAAGCCACGCCAAAGTCTTCATAAGTGCATAGGCATTGTACTCGTCTCCGAGTCCCAAGATGCCTTCTTTCACTTTAGCTGTGTTCTTTTCAACCGTTAATTCCTCGTTCAATTCGTACATGTCATCGGCCTCCAAGGTACGGGTGTACCCCACCTTCATCACGTCTGTGGTCCACCAGAACAGTGCCTTAGATAAGTAAGAAGCGGTTTTTTGTGGATACGGTTTCTTTTCACTCTTCAGGGGCAACGGTGCCACATCTTTAAAGAGGAACGAGAGAAGTCTCCGTTGTTTCAACGGTCCTTCCAATGTGTCCAACATGATTACGATTTTCTATCATGGGGCAAGCCTCCATAATAAGTACGATGCTTATCAGCACGTGAGCGAGCCGTGCCTGATGCGGCGAAGGTACCGCGTTTAAAGATAGTACGGGAATCAGGAGAGATGGTTTCAGTTGTCGGTCCATCTTTGGAAAGGTGATGAACAGTGTAAGGCAAGTGAAAAACACATGAAACACATGAAACGCAGGAAAGGACGTTTTGGTCCATTTGAAGAAATCTACTTTTCACGATATGGCACTTTAGCGTTATCTGCCACCCGCGCTTGAAGAAGTATTAGTAATAAAGCATGCACGGTGATTCATTTTTGTGAACCCCATATCATAAAAGTTAACATTCGGAAAGCATGCGGGAGACATCAATAGATATTATATTCTGTACAAGAATCAAACTTCGAAATTGGCATCAACAATTCCAGAACGGTCACACATCTCTCTGAATATTCCATCTTGATGGAATAAGGCGATCGGAGCATCGAACTGAACAATTTCTCCTTTGTCCAATGTCATGATCTTATCGTAGTGCAAGATCGTGTTGAGACGATGGGCAATACACAAGATCGTGCAGTCTGCAAACTCACGGTTGATTGTGCTTTGAATCTTGCTATCAGTCTCGTAGTCCACCGAAGAAGTAGCCTCGTCAAGAATCAAGATCTTCGTCTGTCTTACCAAAGCACGAGCAAACGAAATGAGCTGTCTCTCACCCAACGAGTAGTTTGCTCCTTCTTCAGATACTTGCTGGTCCAAGTGGAACTTGTGAATCTCTTGATCGTCACTGGGTCTTGCGCTTTCCACACCCACCTCCTCTTCGGTAAGAATCTGCGATCTACGCAAAACGTCCCACAAGTACGAGTCGTCATGCTCACCCAATGGGTCCAAGTTCTTCCTGATCGACCCTGTGAAGAGAATTGGCTCTTGTGGAATGATCGACAAGTTACTTCTGAGCGCACTCAATGCAAGCTTCAGAATATCGAAGCCATCTATACTGATTGATCCACTACTCAATTCTTGAAGACGGAAAAGAGTTGTCATGATGGAAGACTTTCCGGCTCCAGTACGTCCGCAAATTCCGATCTTCTCACCCGGCTTAGCCAGGAAAGTCAAATCTTTGAGGACAAGAGGAAGTCCCGGCCTATAAGACATAGACACATTCTTGAACTCGATTCCTCCATTGAGCGGCCACTTTTCCTTATCAGGAGTGACACCAGGGAGCCGTACACTCTCTTCCTCTGGAAGTTTCTTCGCATAAAGAATGAGCCTTTCCACAGAGTTCATGTCATTTTCCACCTGTGTGACTAAGGATGTAAGTGAGGAAAGTTGAAACGAGAACTCTATGAGATTGTTCACCAACATACCGACCGAAGCAGGCAGCAAATGGAAGGTTCCGGAAGCACTGAGAACACAAATGAGAAGCGAGAAGGATGAAGCAAGCCCCTGCAAGCAAATAGCCAACCACCGAGAACTCGCATTGCTTAAGAATGTGCACTCATTCGTCACATCCAAGCACTCCTGATTGCGCATCAAAAACAGATCCTTTCTGTCATAAGCTTTGATCACTTTCATCCCGCTCAATACCTCGGACAAGTTGTTGTATACAAATGAGCGCTGCACTGCTTCCAACCTTTTGATCTCTCTCGAGGAAGCCTGGTAGTAGTTGGCAATGCAAATGTAAAGCACGGCAAGGAAAGGCACGGCTAATGCCACCCATGGAATGTAGATGATATTCAAGATCAACAGACCAACAATAAACCCAAGTCCGTGGAGCATAAGCTTGACAGAGTTTCCAAGTTCATTATCGAGCGCATCTGTGTCTTTAGTGAAACGGTTCAAGATTCTTCCAGTAGGAGTGACGTCCAAGAAACTCATTGGGGCACGCAATACTTGCTTCGCGGCCGTTATGTTGAGCGCCTTCAGCGATTTCAAAGTAAACCTTGCCACAGTAACGAATTCAAGCATAAGGAAAGCCGTGAACATCATGTTGAACATGACATAAAGACCAGAGTAGAACGCGTTGCTCTTGTCGAACTTGCGTGCTACCCAGAAGGAGAGCCATGTCGAGGAGAAGATCTCACTGAAAACTGAAATACTAATCACGATGGAGAATAATATGAGGAAGCCAGGAACCGTAAGGCGGCCAGCACCAAATTCGATGAACAGCTTGTAAACATCTCTAGTCAAAGAGTTGACCGCCTTCTCTTCATCAGTTGTCAATTTTCCTTTGGAAGCGTCTTGATTTAACGCCACTTCCTCAAAAACTTCCTCTGCAGATGAGCCCTTCTTTCTCCGACGGACAGTGGTAGCAACCACTCCATCGCCTATGGTTTCGTACAAATCAGTAACATCAGCCTCTTCTTCCTCTTCTTCCTCTTCTTCTTCCTCTGCCTTTTGGCTGAAAGAAAGCAAGTTTGCGAATTGTTCGTTCTTCGAGACTTCCTCCATAGTGCCCACTTCAAGGGTTCCGTCACCTTTCATGAACACCACTCTGTCAGCTTGGCCGATCAAAGAGAGCTGATGAGTCGCCAAGATACGTGTCTTTCCGTCTAAAAGTCCCAAGCAGCAGTTGTTCACAATATGCTTGCCGACTTTTGCATCCACTGCACTGAGTACATCGTCCATGAGAATGATGTCGGTGTTAGCGTATACCGCTCTAGCCAAACATATTCTGGCTTTCTGGCCACCGGAAAGTGTGATACCTTTCTCTCCAACTTCAGTCATGTCACCTGCAGTAAGACTAGCGAAATCGCTTTGAAGTGAGCAAGAAAACACAACTTCATTGTACCTGACCTCATCGTAGGGTAATCCAAATGTGATATTTTCTCGGACAGTAGCGTTTTGAATCCACGGCTCAGCACAAAGAACGAGCGACCCATTCACTTTGACTGTACCATCCACGCATTTCATGAATCCTGCTAAAGCGTTGAGGAGAGAACTCTTTCCAGAACCAATGGAACCAGTTACGACAACAAACTCACCCTTCTTGATAGACAAGTCAATGCGGTCAAGAGAAGTCAATTTCAGTGTGTTGTTTTCTGCAATCAAGTCGCCCTCGTCGAATTGTTCCCATATGAAAGAAGCGTCATTGACGGATAGTGCGGCACCTGTTGAAGTACTCTCTTTGATGTACCTTCCTTCATCAACAGTTTCTGGTTGGTTCAACAACTCCGATACCCTCTTGAAACCATTCATGACATCAGCAATTGCTGAAAACGAGGTAGGGAGAAAGTTGAAAACCATGGCCAACGAACTAAACAGCTGGACTGACGAGAAAATCTCGGCAGCGGTCCGAGCCTTCTGGGTAGCATGAAGCACTATGAAGGTCACCATGGTGACTAAAGAGGTCGAACTGAATGCGACAGCCAATTGCACATTTCGTAAAGTTTGCATCTTACCAATTATCTTCATTTCAGCTCCACGGGCCTCTCGGAAATTGTTGAAGTAGGGAACCTCCCAGCTGTAGAACTTTATGACCTTGAGATTACTGATGATCTCCTTGATGATGTTAATTCTTTTGTCCGTATAGGGCACAGCTGAAGAGCGGTACTTGAATAGTTTTCTGACTGAGAACGAAAGGCAAACAGTGAATACCGCAAACATTCCAATCGCAACCACAGATGTGACTCCAAGATTCACTACCAAGATGGCAATGGAAATGACAAAGCACACTGGCATCGATATCAAGAACGGCAGGTATACCATTCCTCCCTCCATTCTTGCCAAATCCGTAGATACAATAGATGTGATCTTGCCTGCCGGGTATTTGTGGCGGCCGAGAGCATCAAGCTTGAAGGACTTCTCGATTATGAGAGCCGTGAATACCGATTTGACTTTCGTTCCAATGAGTGTCGACTGATAATAGTTATGTTGCAAGCATAACTCACCGATAAAGGTCATAGCACTGCTTGCAACCGCAATGCCTATACCTCCGGCCGTAGCGGAAGTTATACCATTCGCACGCTTCTCGATGTATTTAAGCAATTCCTTGGTGACTAAGGGACTCATGCTTTGGAGTATAATGAACATGAGTGTCGAAAGTTGGGCCTTCAAAAGATCCCACTTGTAAATGAACATCATCGTCTTGAGGAGGCTGAACGCCGTGCACTCACCTTCGATCTTCAGTATCGCTTCTCTCACCTGCTCTGTGTTTCTTTCCACTGTCAAGTCACTGTTCAATTCATACATATCATCGGCTTCTAAAGTACGGGTGTACCCCACCTTCATCACGTCTGTGGTCCACCAGAACAGCGCCTTAGATAAATAAGAAGCGGTTTTTTGTGGATATGGTTTCCTTTCACTCTTCAGGGGCAATGGTGCCACATCTTTGAATAGGAAGGAAAGAAGTCTCCGCTGTTTCAACGGTCCTTCCAACGTGTCCAACATGTTTTTCTGTGAATGTGGGCGATCCACTACAAATATAGTTCTTATCGGATTATGGGCCCTGGCCTGAGCCGTGCTATAAGCGGCTTTCGCACGTCACTCAAATAAGGCTTGTGATTTAGGCGCGACTAATCTTCGTTTGTTTCTCTTTGAGATTTACAAATGTACCCACAATATATTTGGTAATCATAAAACACAGAAAGTGCGCTAGTAATGAGACATCATTGATATATGCCCGTACTATTGCGCATGAATACTAGTGGTACAAAAATAATTTCAGACACTACCTTCGAGCTCGAAGGTGCAAAGGGTTAGGAGATCACACCAGCGACAGTGACTCGGTACTAACCTAATTCCCAAAGTCGGCCTCCAATATGCCTGAACGATCGCACATCTCTCTGAAAATTCCATCCTGAAGAAATAAGGTGATCGGAGCATCGAATTGAACAATTTCTCCTTTGTCTAATGTCATGATCTTATCGTAGTGCAAAATCGTTTTGAGTCGATGGGCGATACACAAAATCGTGCAGTCTGCAAACTCCCGGTTGATGGTAGTCTGGATCTTATGATCAGTTTCGTAGTCTACGGATGAGGTCGCTTCATCCAAGATCAAGATCTTCGTCTGTCTGACCAACGCACGGGCGAAGGAGATAAGCTGTCTCTCTCCTAAGGAGTAGTTTGCTCCTTCCTCGGACACTTGCTGGTCCAAATGGAATTTGTGAATCTCTTCATCGTCACTGGGCCTTGCGCTCTCCACACCTACCTCCACTTCTGTGAGAATCTGCGATCTACGCAAAACATCCCACAAGTACGAGTCGTCATGTTCACCTAATGGGTCCAAGTTCTTCCTGATCGTACCTGTAAACAATATTGGCTCTTGTGGAATGATCGACAAGTTACTTCTTAGCGCACTTAAGGAAAGCTTCAGAATATCAACGCCGTCGATAGTGATTGTTCCTCCACTCAACTCCTGAAGACGGAAGAGTGTAGACATGATTGACGACTTACCCGCGCCTGTACGTCCGCAAACACCGATCTTCTGACCTGGCTGCACTTGAAATGTTAAATCTTTGAGAACAAGTGGAAGAGATGGTCTATAAGCCATCGCAACGTTTCGGAACTCGATACCTCCCTCTAATGGCCATTTCTCTTTATCTGGGGTAATACCAGGACACTTCATGCTCTCTTCCTCTGGAAGTTTCTCAGCATAGAATAGAAGCCTCTCAACTGAGTTCATATCATTTTCGACCTGTGTAACATAGGCTGTAAGCGCCGAGAGCTGGCTTGATAACGACAAGAGGTTGTTGACTAACATACCAACTGTAGCGGGCAGTAAGTGGAAATTTCCAGAGGCACTGAGTACGCAAATAAGAAGCGAAAATGCAGAGGCAAGGGATTGTAAGCAGATAGCCAACCATCTGGATGCTGCATTACTCAAAAAAGTGCACTCGTTGGTCTCATTCAAGTAAAACTGGTTGCGCAATAAGAACAGATTCTTTCTGTCATAAGCTTTGATGACTTTCATTCCGCTTAACACTTCTGACAAGTTGTTATAAACGAATGAACGTTGAACTGCTTCCAATCTCTTGATCTCTCTCGATGATGCTTGGTAGTAATTGGCAACCCCGACATATAACACTGCAAGGAAAGGTACTGCAAGCGCAACCCAGGGAATATAAATGATATTCAAAATCAACAGGCCGACGATAAATGCAAACGAGTGGAGCATGAATTTCACAGTGGTACCAAGTTCATTATCGAGGGCATCAGTGTCCTTCGTGAAACGATTCAAAATTCTCCCAGTGGGTGTGACATCTAAGAAACTCATCGGCGTCCGCAAAACTTGCTTTGCAGCTTTGATATTGAGCTCCTTCAGTGCTTTCAATGTAAACCTTGCGACAGTCACAAACTCAAGCATGAGAAAGCTCATGTACATCATGTTGAACATAACATAGAGCCCCGAGTAAAACCCATTGCTTCTATCGAATTTACGGGTAACCCAGAAGGAAAGCCAAGTGGAAGAGAAGATCTCACTGAATACGGAGATGCTGATCACCATTAGGAAAAGTGCGAGAAATAGAGGGACACTAAGCCGACCAGCGCCGAATTTGAGGAAAGTTTTGTACACCTCCCTCGACAAAGAGTTCACGGCCTTTTCTTCTTCGCTAGTGATCTTCCCCTTGCTGACGTCCTGGTTCATTGCGACCTCAACGTAATCTTCATCTTCAACGGAAGCCTTCTTTCTCCTGCGAAGCTCAACTGCGCTTTCTTTCCCTTCACCGATAGTCTCATATAATTCGGTGACATCGGCTTCATCTGTGTCCACGTCTGCTTGACCCTCTTCTTCTTCATCTTCCTCTGCCGCTTGACTAAAAGAAAGCAAGTTCGCAAACTGTTCGTTCTTCGAAACTTCCTCCATGGTTCCCACTTCAAGTGTCCCGTCACCATTCATGAAGATTATTCTGTCTGCATCACTAATCAAAGAAAGCTGATGAGTTGCTAATATGCGTGTCTTTCCATCCAAGAGACCCAAGCAGCAGTTGTTCACAATATGCTTACCGACTTTTGCATCCACTGCACTGAGTACATCGTCCATGAGAATGATGTCGGTGTTCGCATATACTGCTCTAGCCAAACATATTCTGGCTTTCTGGCCACCGGAAAGTGTAATGCCTTTTTCTCCCACCTCAGTCATATCGCCAGCTGGGAGGCTAGCCAAGTCGCTCCTCAATGAGCAAGAATACACTACCTCATTGTACCTCTCCTCATCGAAGGACAGCCCGAACGTGATGTTTTCACGGACGGTGGTATTCTGTATCCATGGTTCTGCGCAATGTACTAATGAGCCATTTGATACCACTTCACCATCTGTGCAAGTCATAAATCCTGCTAATGCATTGAGAAGGGAACTCTTACCAGAGCCTATAGATCCAGCCACGATAATAAACTCGCCCGTCTTGATGGATAAATTGATCTCGTCAAGAGAAGTAAGTTTCAGGGATGCTTTCTTTGTAATCATGTTGTCTTCGTCAAATTGGTCCCAAATAAATGATGCATTCTTCACTTCCAAGGCATTCACCTCGTCTTCTCCGGTGATGTATCTCCCATCTCTGATAATTTCAGGTTGGCTCAAGAATTCTGCGACTCGCTTGAATCCGTTCAACAAGTCAGCAGTCGTTGACAATGATGTGGGAATAATGTTGAACACCATGGATAAAGAGCCGAACAGCTGAACTGATGAAAAGATTTCAGCAGCGGAGCGGGAAGTGTCCACTGTATAAAGCACTATGAATGTCACCATAGTAACAAGAGAAGTCAAACTCAATGCAATTGCCAACTGTGAATTTCTAAGCGTTTGCATTTTCACAATCACTTTCATCTCAGCGCTACGGGCTTCACGGAAGTTCTTCATGTAGGGGGCTTCCCAGTTGTAGAATTTGATCACTTTTAGATTGCTGATGATCTCCTTGATGACGTTAACCCTTTTGTCTGTGAAAGGTACCACTATAGAGCGGTATTTGAATAATCGTTTAGCTGATAAAGCAAAGAAGAAAGAGAAGATCGCAAACATTCCAACAGAAAGCACCGCAGTTACACCGATGTTAACTGCCAAAATAGCAATGGAGAGAAAAAGTGGAATCGGAACCGAAAACATGAAAGGCAGAAGAAGCATGCCCAACTCCACTCTTGACAAATCTGTAGTCACAATTGATGTGATCTTGCTTGTGGGATATCTGTGACGTGCAAGAGGACTAAGGCGGAATGATTTCTCAAGGATGAGCGAGGTGAACACCGACTTGAACTTGGTTCCAAGTATTGCAGATTGATAATAGTAATGTTCCAAGAACATTTCAGAGACAAAAGTCAACACGTTACTTGCAACTGCAAGACCTATACCGCCTGCGGTGGCAGACGTGATACCGCTAGCACGCCTTTCGATAAACTTAAGCAACTCCTTGGTAACCAATGGACTTACGCTCAGAGCGGTAACAAATATCAACAACGAAAGTTGCGCCATGAGAATATCCCATTTATAGACCCATGCTAAGCTCTTCATGAGCGAAGGGGCTGTATACTGGCCATTGTGCTTGGAAATGGCTTCTTTCACCTCAGAAGTGATCTTTTCAACAGTCATTTCTTCGTTTATCTTGAACATATCTTCAGGTTCCAACGTGCGAGTGTACCCCACCCTCATCACACTGGTGGTCCACCAGAACAGCGCACGGGACAAGTAAGACGCGGAATCATGGGGATATGGTTTCCGATCGCTTTTCGATGGTAAAGGCGCCACATCCTTGAAGAGAAACGAAAGGAGCCTCCGTTGTTTCAAAGGTCCTTCCAAAGTGTCCAACATGGTTGGTCACTAAGAGCAAAATGCAAAGTGTTCAAAGAAAGATCTCCATAGATATAGCATGTCTTATCGTTGCGCCTCAGTGATCGGAAGTGTGGAGAGATATCCGCACGCTGCACGGCTCACGATTGCGATCGTTTATATTCTCTCTATAACAGCGCCTAAAAGATAAGAGTATACACCGGAAAAGAACGAGCACATGCTTTATAGTACTTTCCATAAACACTAAGCGTTGAAGTTGGCTTCCACAATACCGGACCTATAGCACATCTCTCTAAATATGCCCTCCTGGTGGAACAATGTGGCAGGAGTATCAAACTGCGCAACCTCACCTTTGTCCAATGTCATGATCTTATCGTAGTGC
>PPLJ03000023.1:0-11855 GCA_003707785.3 Danielia oregonensis
GTACCTCCCTAAAGAAAACCAGTACCTCCCTAAAGAAAACCAGTACCTCCCTAAAGAAAACCAGTACCTCCCTAAAGAAAAACCAGTACCTCCCTAAAGAAAACCAGTACCTCCCTAAAGAAAACCAGTACCTCCCTAAAGAAAACCAGTACCTCCCTAAGAAAACCAGTACCTCCCTAAAGAAAACCAGTACCTCCCTAAAGAAAACCAGAGAAAACCAGTACCTCCCTAAAGAAAAACCAGTACCTCAAAGGGAAGACACATATGGCATGCACGCAATTGTCAAATCTGTGGGCCCTAAAGACTTGTTCATACCAAAGGAAGCATTTTCCTACTCGCGTGAGCTCATGCAGAAGCTGATTGACGAGTACGAGAATAGGAAAAACCGCACTATTATCGACGACAACTACTTGAATAGCCTTCACGATTGTTCTCAGTACGACGACGGAAACGAGCGAACTTACTTCAGGGAGGCCACTTTGAACATCCATGAGACCAGAAACACAGATAACGATGTGGGATGGCACTATGATTGGCGCTTTTTTGGAGATGCTCTTTTCTACGAGAAGCCAGGCTGGTCAAAGGAAGAGCGTGTGATCAGGACTAACATTATTTTGGATCGCTTGTTGCGCAACTGGAATAGATTTGCAGAAGAAAAAGGTATCGTATCCTGGATTATGCACGGTCCACTTCTTTCATGGTACTGGGATGGTCTTATGTTTCCTTACGATGTCGATATCGACATTCAAATGCCTGTCCTTGAGCTTTTGCGGCTTGCCAAGCACTACAACCAGACATTGGTAGTTGAAGACCCTAGCGAAGGCTACGGAAGATTCTTGATTGATGTGGGCACCTTTGTTCATAATAGAGGTATTTCCCAACGCGAAAACCACATTGACGCTCGCTTTATTGATGTGGATTCGGGAGTTTACATCGACATCACCGGACTCCTGAGATCGTCCGCTAATCTTCCGAAAGAATACCTTGAGAATCCGATTGTCTTCAAAAAGGACAAGGACTTCGAGGCCCAGGTATACAATGATCGCAGAAGACATTTCTACAGTTTTGAACAAATCCTGCCATTGCATTATTCAATGTTGGGAGGGGTTCCGTTCTTCGTTCCTGCCCAAATCGAGCCCAGGTTGCACTTCGAATATAAAACTGGGTTGGAAAGATTCGAACACAAAGACTGGTATTTCGTACCGAAGCTTCAGTTGTGGATAATAAAGGATAAATTGTTACGTGTTTTCGAGACAGCTGACATCGAAGACGATACAGGACGTTTCAACACACAACTTCTTGTTTCCTGCATCAAGCGAATGACAGATGCACATGCCATTAAGCTTTTGGAAGATGACGAGACTTTGACGGAATACTACCTAACACAGAAAGTGACAGAATGGCACCAGCAAGAAAAAGCCTTCTTATTCAACGCTAATGGAAAGGACAACTCGCTGATCATAGAAGATCAGAGACTGGCCTATGATGTACTTACCGGAGGTGTACAGTTGCAAAGACCCATGCGCAAGTGTCTCTTTGAGTACGAGAAAATTGATCGAATCCAGCATGCAAATGGCTAGGCTTCCATGTTTCGCCTCCATCGTATTAAGCATCTGTCTCCACTGTTTGTTCTATGAGAAAGATGAATACTGCGCATTCGAATTTCCTGGAACTCGGATTGCGGCACCTGCTGTGCAATATTGCATGTCACTCAATGTGAGGAATACGGACACAATGAGAATTGGACAGACTATAACAATTGAAAATAGAAGTGGATAGAACGACTCTAGGGGGTAGTTGTCGTAGAAACCATTCTCCTCTATGAGTCATCTTTTTCTAAATCAATCATTAAAAATAATGTGCAACGTTCAATTTCATATTTCTATGCGATTTTGTCAAGATATTACAGAATAAAAATATAAAATGACTACCAAAAATCAGAGATTGAGATAATTCGGTTAAGCTGCCGATATTCCATATGATGTATATCCTGAGCTATCAGATGGTATTACAGTGATCTAGGAAAGCATCCAAAAGATGCTTTTATTCAGAAATTGCTCTATTCTAAAGCGGCTCAGATATCGCGCTCGAAAGTAGGTGGTGCATATTGAAGTTTCTTCTTGAAGCTGTGAAGGCACCGAGCGCAGGCAGCTGGCCGAAGATTATGGACCCTTGCTGTAAAGATTTCCTGCACTCTTGTAGTAGTGTGCATCACACTATGTACTTTCATGGATATTAGACGAGCTAGAGATGCGGTAGCCGGATATATTACTCCAGGTATTGCCACTACTTCATCAGCCTCTCAGTTCATGCTGATCGCCATTATTCCTAGGCATTCAACTCTTATTGTCGTGCTTTTCGTCCAGATTCTCATTTTGAAAATTATATAACCTGGGATTCGCAAGTTGTGTATGCTACCAAGTAAGAAGCAAATATTGCAGTGTTCTATATCAAAAACCAATATTCGAATCTGCTGTTGGATTTGATGCTGGCGATAGAATTAACACCGTCGATGTCACTGTCACTATTGTCGGTGCTGATTCTGGTTTATATAGCTCTTCGGGCGGAGCAGGGTCGACAATGTGGACGATCTATGGATCTGATTCTACGAGGGGGCTACAGTTGGTTCGTAACACACTAGGGGGGCAGAACTAACTGTAGGGAACGGTTCGAATTTACTTTTTGCCGTCGTTCTCTTTTCTCATCACAAATCATCCTATTCAAGATTGACGTGGGTCGACTAAGCAAGGTTATTTGCGAATATGAATCTAAGCCAACTTTACGTACATTCTTTCTTCACGAGACTATGTTGATCGACTTGCTGTTAGCGCGATAAAAGCAGTGACGGTTCATTTGCAGCTATTGGTTTTGACTTCGCAAGTAAGTGCCAATTCGGTCTTTCCACTGATTTACTTATAGGCAGATTTCTAGCTACATTTTCCCATATTGTTTCCATGCCCAAGATATGCATATAATAAATTGAGATATGTCTCCTCGTCGTGCGCTGTTTCAAACCTTATCATCCGAGTTGTTGTTGTTGAGTGCATCCTCCAATTCCTTCAATTTGGTATCGAGTTCCGACTTCGTATCTTCAATATCGACTTCAGGATGCTCATCTGATATTTTCTTTTGCTCTTCACCATAGATACGGCAAAAATCAACGCTTTTTTTCATAGCACAATAGATATTGGTATTAGTGTACCCAACGAGATCCGAAGTCAATGCTCCGTCCCAATCGAAAGATGGCAATCCCATCTTCGCATATGAGTCAGGTCTCTCCAACGAAGGAGGCAAGAATAATGATTCGTCAGGCGTATTCAAGATGAGATCTAATACCCCCCGGATATTCAAGACATCCACTGTATAGTCAGACACGGAAATGGCTAAGGTCATTTCGTCGGTAGCTGTCCACCGACCAGCAACATTCTCGAAGGAGTCAACTTTCCACTTCGAGATTCCATTCGGAATGAGCGCATTGACATTTTCGCAAAATCTGTAGGGTCTGTCTACGTACCAAGGGTCAATAGGAACTCTCAATGATAAGGAGCTCGAAACGTGCGAAATCTTGAAGAAATACTCCGTGACATCCTCAATTTGACCTCCACTTGATCGAGTATAGGTAGCTTGGTCTTTCGTCATTATGACCAAGTTAGGTCGGTAAAAAGAGCGGCCACATCCACATTGAGACAAATGTGCTCTGGCGACCGAAAAGAAAACCTCCCTTCCAGGAGGCAAGATTTGGCGCAAGGGTATATCTGTCTGCTCTTGTATCAACTGGTTGAGATTAACAAATGGCGTACCCCCGCGCAAAGCGCCAACGTCTCCTTTCATTGAGTAGATTGGTAGGCATGTACCAGGTTGGTTGATGATATCACATTTGAGAATCTCCAAATTTTCGAGTCTGGAAACAAAGAGGATGTGCTCGTCGTAGCCACCAGAAGCGAACCGCTGAATATCACTCACCATGGGTGTCCAGTTCTTAGTCTTCGGAGGTCGTGCAACACCAGGGATAGATAACTCAATTGTCCGTGTGTAAATAATATTGTCTGAGGCTGGATTATTCACGTCATCGGCAACGAACTTTCCCACCTGCCGCTGGAAAAGGTAGCTCATGAACATGGAACGGTACCTCTTCTTCTCTTCATTTCCTTCTTTATTTGTCAGCATCTTAACATGATCAGCATTGAACACGATGATCGGTTCGTCATATCCATTCTTGTTTCTCACCAACATGATGCGAGGATCTTCGGGACCGAAATATATATCACCGGTTTTTCCGTAGTCATGGTGGAATGGAATGGGCATGATTCGTGGGAATCGATGTGACAGAAATGCTTGTCCGTTCACTTTGAACAGCAAGGGATCAGACTCTTCGAGATCGTTGGTCGGGAAAACTAGACGCACATCTTGGAGCTCCTTCCAATTTCTGTCGAAAACCTGAGCCAATGCTACACTGAGCTTTGCATGATTTCTGGATCGAGATTCATCGAACATAAACCGAGAAACCACCAAATGCACATTGTGGTCCTTGAGCCATACAGAAGATCCAGATAGACGAAACCAGAATGCATGTAGCATGTCCTTTTCAAGCAGAACCCTTAAGTGCTTCAAAAAAAGGGGAGAAATGTCTTTATAGTATGGATCGTGATATATGTCGTGCTCTTCAACCACCTTTTCTAAGATCTTTCTGAAGTCTCCTGAAACGGCCTCTCTTTCACTTATCTGGAGTGAACTAACCGTGATGTTCAATTTGGTGTCACATTGATGGACTTCTGCGGCTTTGGCAGCATGAAATAAGTGGAAGGGTTCATGTTTGTCAAACCTGCTGTTGGACAAAGGTGGCACATCAATGATGTTCTCCTTCTTGACTCTTTGGATAGGCCAATCGTGACTAGCCGTGCCATTAAGGTGTTTTCTCACAACCTTATCATCGAAATCATATCCAGCCGGTAACAAGATGGTGGAAGATAAGCCCAGTTTTGGTTTTGATTTTGGTTCACTACCAGTAATACTTGATAAGAGATCACCTGGCTGAACAGTATTCTGCACTTGAGAGAGAACATCGCTGATTTTGTTATCATCATAAAGGGATACTTGCAATATAACTAAGCCCACGGAGACAAAGAGAACTGCAATGAGGATGCTCTCCCAACGCGCCAGAGTTCGTGAACGAATCATAGAAAAAGAGTAGCAAGTAAAGTACACCACACTCGCGAGCAGCAGCAGCACCTTAAATTAAGGTTGCCCGCATAAAATTGCCAGTCTCTTATTTAACACTATGGTGACATTTGTGACGAGCACAACAATAAAACGGTATTTACTTCGATAAGGACTTGGCGTCCTACAATCTAGTTGGACTTCCATTCATGAGCAGCTAGCTCCTTTTGATTCGACCGCAACCACAATTTAGGGATCACAAACTGCATAATAATATTGGCTGATGTACGTAGGATATGTTGTGCATTTGAAGGCAGTAAATGCAGGTGGCAGCCCTACTATGCAAGCCAAGCCCAGATCTATATTATATACCTATATATAACCTGCATTTCATCGAAAGGGAGGCTTATTTACCAAATCATGCATCATATGCAAAAGTCGAGGTCCTTACATCTACCTTCATATACGAACCTATCATACTGACCTGTATATAATTGACTCCTTATAGAGCCAGTCAACCTGCTGTTTTGAGTCCAGAACATATTGAGCGATTAAATTTATCATAGTGGTTTTGTTGGTGAAGGGGCTTCGCTTATTCATTTCCTACCCAGATGTCTCCTAAGTAGTTGAACATCGCCACCTCGTCCAGCTTGAACTTGATTCGCTGGCCAGTGAACTTGATGTCTTTACCGCCGACTCTTGAAACACCACAATAAAGCAGACCACTGCAAGCTGTCCGGATAGTCCAAGGGCTAGTGGGTTCATTGTCACCATTTGCTACCTCCAAGGATGCGGTGCCATCATAAGGAGGAATGATGGCGTCGGTAATTTCAATTCGGTTAAGATAATAGTGTTGTAACTCCTCAACTTTGGAAAAATGCTTCCACTTGAATGCATTAGTGAATTCCTTCTCAAACTCAACATCTTTCTTCGAACAAACAGCGAAGCCTCCTCTGAACCACGTCAACTTTTCGCTGCCTTCAGGATCAAAATGCCCCGTTTGTGAGCTACAGATCTCATGAGATTTTTGTTCTGCTCCATCTGGCTTCAATCGGTCTGATTGAGGCACCTCTGTGCCTATTGCCGCAGGCAAGTACTTATTGAACTCGAACTTGTCGTTTCCAGTTGCAGCAAACGCCAACCAAATTTCCTCTCCTGAGTTTGATCTGTAGTTTGCTGGCCAAAACATACCAAGCTGAATAAATGTAGCCATGGTTGAGAAATGACGGGCCCTGTTGATGACTGCAAGGCCGGCATCCTGGAGAGTCCGTACGCCTTCGAAGAAGGGTAACTCTAAAATCCTGCTTGAAATAAATGGGATATCGAAAACAGTAGTATCGATGACGGAGGGCGTTAATTTCTTGAAGAAATCACTGTCACGCATGGGTCTCAATTTTGCAGCTCTGGAGCGGTAGAAGTAAGCACCAGTGTTCCTATATCCCTTGATCTTGAAAAACTCTGAAGGATTTTGCAAAATCACCGTGCTGGGGTCCATGAGAATATATTCCTCAAAGGACGAAACAAATGATGCCATCACCGATAGGGGAACTCCAGCCATGCGGTCTGCGTACTGTCCGTTGACGATACTTTTAGCATCGATAAACCAAAGCTCCTGTTTGAGGAGACCATCTTCGCTGAGATATGAGGCCGGGAGCTTGTTCTGTACTTTAGAGTATGATTCGGGGAGATCCGAGAACTGCGTTTGCGCCGCGTCGCTCAATTTCTTTCTCTGTTCAGTAGTCAAGTCGCCGTAGTAAACCATCTGGATAGGGAATTTATTACTCAAAGCACGCAACAAATTGATCAAATTCATTGCTTGATCGACAGTATCCAGGCTCACTGGCACCACAATACCTTTTCCATTGAGCTTGTTTTTGTATTCGCTCAACCAACAAGCCCGGTTGTTTGTCAAAGTGGACGAAATGGGCAGATTGAGTCCCTTTCCACGAGAAGCGTCCTTGTCGGTAGGCTCATTGACTTGCTGGTCACTCACGAACTTGCTCATAACAGGCGGGGAATGTAAAACTTCTCCAGTAAAGCGTTCGTAGAAGGGATACACGAACGAGAGCCAAGGGTAAACTCTTGACTCCAAGTCTTTGCAAGAGTCGAAGGAGTTGGTGTTGAGTTTATCCTCTTCCTCGGTACTCAAGAACTTGCTGTTCTTCGAAAATTGATGGAGGTATCCTGCTTGTGACGTAGCAAACTTCTCGGTGCTGACGTGCTCCAGGTGATCGTCTCGAGAAACATAACATTTGTTGAAAATACGAACGTTCGCCAACTGGTCCTTCATAGTTAGCTCGTCGTTTTTCGCTTTATCCTTGAGTCGATCATAGGCCTCGCCCACGGCTTTAGAAATATCATCGTCCTTGACTTTTTCAGGATCGACTTTCTTGTCGTCAGCTATAGCTTGGCGGGTCTCATCCCAGTGCTTCTTCTTGTATTTTTCCCAATTTGACTGGTAATCCATGTCAATCAGAAAATCATCGGAGGCATCAATAGACCAAGAATACGACCGTGCGTACATACTTTTGAAAAATGCATCACAACGATCGCCATATGACAACTGAAGCACGGAATCCACCTTGTGCTTGGCGAATAAGTCGTCATATGTGGACGAGTGGACGTCGATACGACGCTTGTCGCTCTCGAGGTTTGCATGTTTGACATACAACTTAATTGCAACGTCCTCCATTAGCTTCTTCGGAATCGCATGGCCCTTGTAGTTGTTTAGCGGAACGACATCGTGGATGGTGTCTGTCACGTAGTTAAGGGCATCCTTCCGATGATAAAAGACGAAAAAGTTGATAGCGTTTATCCATACAATCGCCAACACATACAAGTAATTTCTTTTGCTCGGATGCATTAGCGTTTGTACCGCCGTGTGAATAGACCCCTTTAAAGACATTGAAGGAATGAAAGCGTAGTAGGGATGCAGAAGAAAGCGCGTACGTGGGAAGAAATATTTGTAGGGAGATAGGAAACTAAGCCCCGGCTAATTACGAGCTAGACTAAAACCTCGCAATTCTAGTGCGTCATGCCGCGCAAGATTCCATACCCACATACAGCAGCATGCGGTAATACGGACCCACCAAGAAATTGCTTCTCTCTGAAAATAAGTATTGTTCACCTGAACGTGATGCGTTGGCCATAACTCAAATGATCAAATTCATAATGCGTGCTGAGCCCACTGCTTAGCGAGAAATATGCACCCGCAGATTGCCAAAAAGTTACTATGCCGGAATTCCCGATCGACCTACCTTTACGTTTGCAAATAGGGGCCCGAATAGGTTCTTTAAGCAAGACCTAGGTTTATTGGGACGGCAGAATTTTTGAATAATCATAAGCACGAGACAGGTTTCATAAGCTCCTCCTGCAGATGGTTGGAGGTGTACTTGGCGTCCAGCGATAAGCTGAAACAGTGCGCACACCTGCATGTAACTATACACAATGCAGCATTTTGAAGTAATATGCAGGATACAACTGGCTGCGGTAATCACGCGATTGTCTCGCTTGCCCGGTCCAAGTTATATACCGAGCCGTCCTATTATTGTTATTGTAGGCAAGCACTGGCTCTTACATTTGCTTGAGTTGATACTCTCCAGCTCCACTTCGTAGTCGCGAAATGAATGTGCCATTTTCCCATTCCTCGCAAAAAACATTTCTTTTTTGCCGGTGAGACTTGCGCAGTGATGTCAAAGTTTGCGAATACCAACCCCAATCGTCTAGAGCCGTTTGTGACTATTCGTACTATTTCGCTCCGTCGCCATGATATGCAATCTCTGAAGCAGAACTCTTTTTTTTTTTTTGCCACAGTTGAGGTATTCCTGTTCCACATGATTTCATCTACCGGGAAACACGTGCTCTCTAGCCACGGGAGATCATGACACATGCACTCTAGGTGAAACTCGATCTCTGATATTTTTGCATGATTTCGAAAGTTCCTTTCTACTGATCCCCCCAAACTCTCAAGTCTATTATCAACGTAGTAGTACCGAATTCCTTAGGGATGAACTTCTGGTCAACGAACTTCTCCAACACAGCAGAAGATTTCTAGAAGTGAGTCTTGGAAGCAACCATTGGGTTCAGCCATCCTCTGATTCTCTTCCACAGTAATAAATATTCATGGTGCCTCGTGGATATAAAACCATATGTGCCTGAGGTCGTCTATCCGCAATCCATCCTAATCACAATCATTGGGTTATTCGCAAATGTGCCCAGAATCCGATGAGATGTATATGGCCCAGAAAGAGGAGCCAGCTTCTTTCCCTTTCAAGTTGGATTTTCTTCCCTGAAGAAATTGTCAATTTTCTGCATGTTGGCCCGAGCGTGAGTATGCTCTACAATATATGCGAATGCGAACTAGATGTTTCATAGTGCATGAATCTTTTTATCTGCAGTAGCAGTGGTCTACGTAATGCATCATCGACAAGTTATCATTCTATTGCGCGATTCCTACTACAGAAGCCCCCGTACAATCCAACCAATGTAGACATATAAGGGTAACCTTTGAAACTTCTTACGGAAGTATAGCAGTTTTCTAACCTTTTGAAATTTTTGTCAGAGGCAAGATTGCCATTCCCCCTGTATTTTTCCAAGCTCCGGAAGGATTATATGCAATGCCAAAGATGTTTAAATGCGGATGGGTGCAAATTTCCGGACGGGGTTTTTCAAATATCATCAGTAATCTATTTTGGAAAGAATTTCGATCCTATCTCGTTAGATGGAATTCGGTTGCAATTTTTTCCGCAGACTATAAAGCAAAAGGTATCCCCTCTCAACAATCATAGCCAATCACTTGTTCGATCACTTGCGCCAACAGAAGGATCTGTTTCGAACTCACCAAAAAACTTGCTGAGGGTGTTTCAATCATCATATACGCCAGAATGCGTATTTTGAATGACGCTTGAGTGCTTGAGCCTCCTGGAAGTAATGTCAGGCTCCTCCGATCTGCAATCGGTGCTGGCAACTAAACACCCATTGCTGGTATTAGGAGGTTACAGCAGCGTCGACTTTGTTATACAAGACGGGGGCGTTAGGGAGCCTTCTGATCGCAGTTATGTTGATACTGATATCGATCTCTATCAATATCACCGAGACATCAAAATCTCATGACGCACCCTCTTATACCATGATGACTATCCATTTTTCAGGAATTCACTCATCCACAATAGGATACAGTTTTCAAAATGATGATAGAAGGTCAGAAAATCTACAACAGTTGATAAATAATAAATTTTATATTAGTAGCGAAGTCTAAAGGGGTTCCGCCAAAAGGTTGCCGAAATTGAACAAAAAAAACCCAAAAAGCGAAAGGCAGAAATCGAAAGTTGCCAGAGAAGAAAAGTGTGCTCAGAATGATTAAGCAAGAAGGACCACGGCGGCCCCAATGAACCAAACGAGTTTAGAAACTCCGAAACTAGAGGCTGCACCCAGAGACTCTGTGACTGCAGCTGTCGCGGAAGCAAACAGGGTGCCCAGAGCAGCGGTGGTCAAGGTTGTCACAGCAGAGGTTGATCCTGCGGAGTTGGTGACCACGATCACTACGCCAGTAGCTGTCTCGACGGAGCCATTGGCTTCCGTAGTGAGGTAAGTAGTGGTGTACTCGCTCAGAAGTGAGGAGGAGATGATCGAAGTCGTGATGTAAGGAGATCCTTCTGCGTTCGTAGTACCAGTTACCACTGCTGCGACAGTCTCCGAAGTACCCGCAGCATTAGTGGTCACAATAGTTGTGGTGTAAGCTGGTTGAGTAGGGCAGATGGTAGTGTAGACAGTTCCGACAACATCTGTAGTTACAATGGCGTAACCAGATGTAGTCACAACTGCACCGCTCACCTCAGTTGTGTAGGTAGTAGGGTAGACGGAACTGAGAGGGCATGTAGTGGTGTAGAGTGTCTTCACCGAATCGACAGTCACAATCACAATTCCAGTACCGGTAGTTATTGAACCAGCTGAATTGGTGGAAGTGAAAGTGGTCGTGTACTCAGTGCAAGGGAACACCGCGGTTGTGGTGTACAACGAGCCTGCACTGTTCGTGGTAACCTCCACAACACCTGTCTCTGTCACAGTAACACCAGCGGCGTTAGTGGTAACAAATGTGGTAGTGTACTCTGTCAATGGGTATGATGTAGGGAACACCGAAGTAGTGGTGTACAATGAGCCTGCACTGTTCGTGGTAACCTCAACAACACCAGTCTCTGTCACAGTAACACCAGCGGCGTTAGTGGTAACAAATGTGGTAGTGTACTCGGTATATTGTGCATCATCCTTAGTTGTGGGGAACAATGAGGTGGTGGTGTACAATGAGCCTGCACTGTTTGTGGTCACATCAACAACACCAGACTCAGTCACGGTAGAACCAGCGGCGTTAGTAGTAACGAATGTTGTAGTGTACTCTGTCAATGGGTATGATGTTGGGAACACCGAAGTAGTGGTGTACAATGAACCTGCACTATTCGTGGTAACTTCCACAACACCGGTCTCAGTCTCAACTGAACCATCTGCTTCTGTCGTAGTAAATGTGGTAGTATACTCAGTAAAAGTATAAGTAACACAATCAACATCTCTCTTACAAATGACAACACTGCTTGCCGCTCCCGGGAACAACGAAGTAGTAGTGTACAAAGAGCCAGCAGAGTTAGTGGTGACATCAACGACACCGGACTCAGTCTCGACAGAACCATCAGAGTTGGTGGTGGTGA
>PPLJ03000024.1:7500-11159 GCA_003707785.3 Danielia oregonensis
AGCACCGCCAATAATGGACGTGCGGAGACGGGTATTGGCTTGATGTGATCCCCCTCATGTACATACTAGACGGTGAAGTTACAGAGTCTCGGCAAACAGTCCAGCGCTGAGGACTTTAGCATTATCGTTTTGGGAGATAGGTGAGCCGCACTACGCACAGATGCCACCCGATATGGGTATATGGAAGGTTCGCTACAGGAATTGACGCACGTTCGCACGGATATGGGTATAGGCCGCATGGTTTGACGCACCTTTTGTACGGAAACGGGTATGGGTTGCAGATTTGGTGCATATATACGAAGCGGGATATTTGGAGATGGAAGAGGTTGGCCAATAATGAAGCTGTGGGAGAGCTTTTGGTATCAATCGAGAGCCCTTTTCGGGGGCTTGTTGTGTGGGAGAAATCTCGCCGAAAGGGCGACTCTGGGGTTGTTGATGGTGGTGTGTAGAAATACACAAATGTGGTTGTAGAGAAGGGAGTGGATGAGCAGCCGGCGGGAAACGGCTTCTATCTGACGGGGAGCACCGTGTTCAGATGTCCAGAACTTTTGGAGGTCGTGGCTTGCTTGGTTGGTTCGCACTCCGTGTCTGGTCATTTCTAGTTTTACCGGCAACAAGGCGCCGGCACGAAAAGAAGTCGGCATCTTCCCAAAGAGTCCCAGGATGCTCTATACATGGTTCTGATGACCTGGTGACGTTTCCAGCTGCTACCGGATACTCTTACACATGCACTGCCGTTTCGGGTTTTTCCCTCGGTTGCAGAGAACATACAACCCGCCGTTGCGGTCGCTACACATGTCGCCTGTGAAAGATTCATAGCTTAATCGACTCCCCACCACCTCTAGTATCCCCTCAGAGCGTTTGGGCCGTTCCCGACAACCCGGCCAACACCGGCGCAAATCGGCCAAATCTCAAGAAATTTCAAACTGCTCCAACTTGCGAACCACATCACCGCCATCGAAGATTCCACTTCCCAGGCATCCCCCACGACCTCCTCCATGCCTCCAGACGTTTTTCGAAAATTCCGGTAATTGTGCGCAGAATTCGTACTTTTCAAAGTCTCGCAGTGTTCGCTACAGACATCGCTGAGAGTCCATCCGACCACGTACGTGCTCGCAACGACGTGGACTATTCGAATCTGCAATAAAAGGTTATTTGGGGCCTTTTCACCGGGAAATGACTTGATACTTCTAGGTTTATATATATTTTACAGTATAGCTGTATTTTTGAGAAATGTTTTTGTGATCTTAAAAATCGAAAAGTGGTCCAAATGAAAAACTAATGCTTGCAATCGATTCCCCGCATACGGTTGCATAGATGATGAGTTTATCTCTTCAGCAGGGCGTGTGTGTGGAGTGTGGTGGAAAACGTGGATACTAGATTTTTTTTTATACATGAGATAGAGTTTCCTAATCGGGAAGTCTAGGATTGAGGATCATAGTTAAGAAACCCATAGTTAAGAAACGCATAGTTAAGGATTACTTTTGTTTTTCGGTCACGTGATGCGCGCCATAGTTAAGGCCCATAGTTAAGGCCCATAGTTAAGGCCCCATAGTTAAGGATCCCCATAGTTAATTTTCCTGCAGAAAAGTCGCACCATAGTTAAGCCATAGTTAAGGATTCCCATAGTTAAGGATCCCCATAGTTAACTTTCCTGCAGAAAAGTCGCACCATAGTTAAGGCCCCATAGTTAATTCTCCTGCAGAAAAGTCGCACCATAGTTAACCATAGTTAACCAATGCGCGCCACAATTTTTCAAAAAGTGCCAGATTTTCGCGCTTGCGGACAGCCTTTTCTCACACAATTAATAGCACCTTCTACAACACATAATGACACCACCCCTACGCTACAATGGGCGTGCCGACGAGAACTCTTCATATATACCATTGTAGATGGTGGCGAGTCGATTGCCGGTGCCAGATTTCTCGCAACTGGTCTGTGGCGCCGGGAAACACACTTTGCGGACGAACCAGACGTGTGCATCAAATTCCGACCACTGCACCGTGTTCCCCGGCATCTTTTACCCCGGATCAAGCCAGAATATCGACCGGTTGGAAAATCGAAGTTTGGCCAAAAATGCCCAAATTTGGTGCGGCTGCCGTCACCCACGCAGCTTGCACGTAAAATGAGCTTGGAGGTTATATATGGGTAGGAGCATTTTTAGACCTCTGGGGCCGAATTTTCACCTTCCAGGCCGAAAAAGCAGGTTTTGGTGCCGAATTCCAATCGTCCGGGGCCGAAATCCAAAATTTGTGGTGGAAATTTACTTTTTCGCACTGAATTTCGCGGCACTAGTGTTTTAGGGAAGTTGCCGTAGGACCTTAGGCCTTGGGGAGGCGGGCCTTTTGAGTCGAAGATACTTTTGATCTCATACGTTGCTGATATTATATGATATTTTATGATATTTTATGACATTTATTGCTGATACTATATACATACTCACATCCGGCCGCCAGTACCACGTCTACGCCCCGGCGGCACACATTCCCGCACGCCCGGTGCGGCGCCTGCGCCTCTGTTGTGAGGCATTTACGCAGCGCGAATGTTGGGCCCGTGAAAAATTTTCACTCGTTTCGCGCCTCGGACGTTGTTGTCCGGGCCACCAAAGCACCGTCCGGCCGTCGTAGCGCCCGCCACAGGCCCGTAGCGCCCAAACCAGGCCCCGTAGCGCACTCGCCGCCCCACGTTGCCCTAGCCCGCGCCCCAGCACGCCCCTAGCATCTCCCCAGCGCTCTTCCCTCCACTTCCGCCCTCCCTTTTTCTCACCACCCTCTTCTCTTCTCCCCTGCGCGCCCGCGCACTACTTATACCCCCACAAGACCGCCACACATCAACTCCATCACCACTCCCCCCCGCCCCCGAACCTTAATGGTGAGATCAACCCAGCACCCCCCGCGCTCGCAGATAGCCCACCCGCCAGCCTTCACTTTCGGTTGCGGCCATATCAAGTGGAAAATACTGTTTCCCGTCCGATCAACGTTCGTCAAGCCACTTAGAGCCACAGTGAGTAATACAGTGGGAGACCATGTGTGAAATTGTGGTGCTGCAATCTTTTTGTTTTTCAGTAGACTTTTTACTTTTCACCGCTAGTCTCTTCTCTCTTTTTTTTTTGTAAGTCTTTTGACGAGAATCTGGTGCCAGCCTGGTGTGTCGCCTGGTGTCTGCCCAGTACATTTTCATTTTTCTCGGTTTCGCGCGATAAATGAAGTATCACCCTCTGATTTGGGGCCACTTTACTTTTGGGGCCACTTTACTTTTTCGCGCCTGAAATATGATTTTCGGCCTGAGCTACATTCTGAATACTACGAAACTGATTTTAAAATGCAATCTTCTACATCTATTACTACTACACTAAACTATATGACGAGGACAACTACACACACATGTGCAGCGCACGACCCCCGCACGCACCAAAACGCCTGGCGGCGAATAGGGACTGCTGATTGATACCAACAAACCAGACAACACAGGCTTAATCTCAGCGGATCGTAACAACAAAGGCTACTCTACCGCTTACAATACCTCGTTGCACATCTAAGTCGTATGCAAAGGATTTATCCCCGCGCATCGTGACATTGCTCTCCGGGGGCAGCGACACACAGCCTTTCCGCTGCGCGCCGGACGCCCCCCTGCTATGGTTCCGCGACTTGCGTCTTATT
>PPLJ03000025.1:0-10992 GCA_003707785.3 Danielia oregonensis
TTATGGCGGATCTGCGATCAGCACTTACACCGTTATCGCGTCTGCCGGCGGTACTGACACTGTTGTTGTGGAGGTTCCTACTCCTACTGTTACGGTGACCAGCACTTATGGCGGGTCTGCGATCACCACTTACACCGTAATCGCGTCTGCCGGAGGTACTGAAACTGTTGTTGTGGAGGTTCCTACGCCAACTGTGACTGCCACGATAACATGGAATTTCCCGAAGACATCTACGTCAACATTGACCGCCTCAACGGGAGGAACGGCTACAGTGTACATCTTTGGTCCTACTCCTACTGTGACCATTACTAGTACTTACTCCGGCTCTGTCACCACCACCAAAACCGTGGCTGCCAGTGCAGGAGGAACAGGTACAGTAATCGTGGAAGTTCCGACGCCAACTGTTGTTGTTACCAGTACCCACAGTGGCTCAGACACTACCAGTTTCACCATCGTCGCTTCAGCCGGCGGGACTGACACTGTTGTAGTGGAAGTACCTATGCCAACTGTGACTGCCACGGTAACATGGGATGATCCCAAAGCGTTTACAACAACATTTACCGCCTCAACGGGAGGAACGGCTACAGTGTATATCTTTGGTCCTACTCCTACTGTGACCATTACTAGTACTTACTCCGGCTCTGTCACCACCACCAAAACCGTGGCTGCCAGTGCAGGAGGAACAGGTACAGTAATCGTGGAAGTTCCGACGCCAACTGTTGTTGTTACCAGTACCCACAGTGGCTCAGACACTACCAGTTTCACCATCGTCGCTTCAGCCGGCGGGACTGACACTGTTGTAGTGGAAGTACCTATGCCAACTGTGACTGCCACGGTAACATGGGATGATCCCAAAGCGTTTACAACAACATTTACCGCCTCAACGGGAGGAACGGCTACAGTGTATATCTTTGGTCCTACTCCTACTGTGACCAGCACCAGAACTTACAGTGGTTCTGACACTACCAGTTACACCATTATCGCTTCGGCCGGTGGGACTGACACTATTGTAGTGGAGGTTCCTATGACAACATCCAGCATCATTGACGTGGCCATGTCGTTGGTAAAGATCGCCGCGCAACCTACCGAATCACTCACCATGTTCGTGGCCACTAACTCTACCGGCGAAACCGACTCTGGGACCGGTGTCATTGGCGCGACCACGGACTCTGCTGGTTCCCTCTTCGCCAACGACGTGGTCGCGAAGAGCTCCGCGCAGTCTACCGAATCGCTCACCATGCTCGTGGCTACCAACTCTACGGGCGATACGGCTTCCGGGTCCGGCGTCATTGGTGTGAGCACGGACTCGGCTGATTCTTTCTTCGTCGCGCAGAGCTCCGCGCAGTCTACCGAGTCGCTCACCATGTTAGTGACTACCAACTCTACGGGCGATACGGCTTCCGGGTCCGGTGTCATTGACGTTACTTCGTCGATTCTTCTTAGTTCAATCCCTAGTGAGTATACCCCTACGTTCGTCACTACGGACTCAGCTGGTGGGTCGGAGACCGAAACGGGTGTTGTCACAGTGAGCACGGACTCCGCGGGATCCGCGCACACCTTCACGTCGATGCTCCTCACCATCTAGAAAGCGGAGGTGTATACCACTACGCTCTTCATTGCCGAGTCAATATCCAACTTGTCCCTGTTGCGTAAGCAGTCTGCAAGTAGTATTGTGATGTAAAAGGGAGGATACAGGTGCTACTTATTCTTTCACTAAGTACACCACCGTATTCACCACAACTGAAGATGATGGCAAGACTTCGACTGCAACTGGTATTGTTGACGTTACTATTAACTCTGGTGGCTCCTTGTATACTACTGCTTCAGTGTTGCTGGCGTCGTATCCATTGACCGGGCACGCCATTACTTACATTACCCCTAACTCTGCTGGTTCGTTGTTTACCACTTTCTCGTTGTTATCAACTGAAGCGGCTGCTTCTAATGATTTTGATTTTCTTTTTAGCGTCTCAAGCCGTTGGTCATTTTTCTTAATTCAACACAATTTATGTTCTATTTTTTTTCTGCAGTATGAGCCATAATAACCGCATAGTCATATGCGATAAGTGATGTGTGGTACGTTTACCGAAATAAACGCCAGAAGCATGGCGGCTTTGGCTACTCTTCAAGTAACCTTAGAAGGTACTCGAACCATCCCCAAACAGGATTTCACCATTTCTATTCTGATCTCCGAAAATTCAATGTTTAAAAGGCATGATAAAGTGGGATATCTCGCTGTTATTTTCTCATAATTAGGAATTTCTTGGTTAGATTCGTCAATGATGGGCCAACGAGAATGCTCATGAGGTTCCCGGGCATCAATCTATTCGCACACTGTCTTTTCACTTCATGCACAATCCAGCCATAGAAACGGAGGTGCCCTTACCTGCAGAAAGCACTTCATCGGTCACCCAAGATTTCCGTGAGTAATACGGAGCCGTTGCCGGAGCCAGAGCCGCTTAACTCAGCATGTTCGGCACTTCCAGCAACACCCCTACCCGAATGCTCGTTTTGCTAATTTCTTTTTACAATCTAATTGGAGCATATGTATTTCTCTTCTTCATCGTCTGCAGTGGTCATCGGGGGTATCTTCTTTGAAATCTAGTATCGCTCAACATCAACGGTTTCACGCCAGTTCCATGCTATAGGTCGTACTCGAACTACGCATGTAGTCGCGTTTCACGGCATGTTCTCTGGCCGTCACGTTTCATGGCGTGTTCTCTGGCCGTTACGATTCAAGATGCATCTTGAAACTGCTGCAACAAACTCGATTTTCCAACGCATAAGTTCTACACTGAAATTTCAGGTACTCTGCTAGCTGCGATGAATACTTCTCAAACTGAAGCATGTCCATTCGCAGGACGTTGGATTGAGCTCTAGACGAACGGAGGTCGCCACAGAGCTCTCCTTTCAACAGTGGTAAAGCTGTCTCAAGGAGCAATAACCTGTAGACGCCATCGTTTCCAAGCCGTGCAAGAGTATTGCATTTGATGTAATATCATTGTGCAAGGCCTGCTGGGAACACCAATTTTGACTCTTTTTATGTGACCATTCTTCACTTTAAACCATAGCGAAACTCTTTCGTTTGAATAGACTTTTATTTTCGTATTTTCGCGCAATATTGTCAAAATCAAAAAAAAGTAAAATTCAAATTGATATGCAAAAATCGTAGATTGATGTGATTCGCCTGAAGTTGATATGGCGTACGATATGGAGATCTAAGTCTAAAAATATCATAGATAGGACTTTGAGAACATATTTTAGAAGCTGCCAAATAGAGATCAGTCTTTTGCGAAGCGACGTTCTTATTGCGCACACCAATATCAGCGAAGTACGGAGTACATGTGGGTCAGGTATAGATTCAGGATTGTTGGGGCCTGTAACAGCGCCAGGTGGTTTGCGCACAACTAGCTCTCATGTACGGAATATTACGTTGGCTCTTGCAGTACCGAAGTCAATTTCGCCTTTGCAGAATGCTTGTTTGAATTTCTACCCATCGACTGTCCAGTGATTTGTATTTATGTATTTAAGTTGCCAATACCACTATTAGCATGTGAACGAATTTGCAAGTCGCGATTCAGTCTTGTGAAGAAGAAATAATTAAGCAACTGAAAATATATTATCGGCCATGCCCCAGCGGTAGAGGCGGGAAATTCCACTTGAACCGTGATAGTTCCACTTCCAGTAATTGTCTGGATATTCGTAGCAGTGACTGTGCTGTCTGTCGTCGTTTCAACGACAATAGTGTTATAGTCATTAACATAGTTTTCAGCGATATAGGTTACGGGAACATTATAACTGGTCAGTTGACCATTGCACGTATGATCGACTTTGTGGAAGAATGCTGTCGTACTTGCTTGCACCATAATTTCTTCAACATTCAAATAGACTCTGAATTCTGCTGGAAAATTTCCGTAGTCGCCAGAAGCAACGTCACTGTTTCCGGAATGCATCCACATATATCCTCCGGAAGCAGTTTTGTTTGTTTGAGGGTCCCACCATTCATTCGTTTGGTTAGTGGCGTAAATGGCACCTGAAGCCCCATCGAGGTTGTAAGTCAATCCTTTTATTTGAATACCAAGGTAACCACTATGAGTGTCATTGCAAGAAGGACTTAAGAGCATATGCTGGTATCTCTGTGTTCCCACCATCTGTCGTCTGCGAGCAACACCTTTTGCTGGGTCGTTCAAAAGAGCACCAGTCTGATCAGAGGAAGTGATCAAAACACTTTGAGAAAGCGCATTATCTCCATCTGTCCAGGTAATTGTATTGGTTCCGTCCACCTGCTTCGTGAAAGTGTTCGACACAAACCAAGCGTTGAATATTTCTGTAAGGATAACATTGACTTGAGCGATGCCGAGATATCTGAGTTGGGTTACAGATCTCGTGAACATCTTCCTGCCGCAATAATCTTTGCACATTGTAAGCATGACCACGCAACTTATAACGATTGCCGTGTTTTCATGGCCAAGTCTTACGCAATGACATATCTTCCTAAACCCTTTAAGGTGGTCATTCTTAGTGGTGGAAAGGGTAACTACGAGTTCATGGTGGACCAGAATAATCACTATTCTCAACGTTTGGCCTACTCCAACATGCTGAACGACTTATTGAAAAGCAGAGGTGTCTCTTCCACCGACAAGAGCTTGAAGGCGAGTCACCTCAAGGTGTACAAGATGTTGCAAGCGAAGGTATAGCCACGCCAGTTACCTATAGAGGAAGATGCGCTCTATTGTCAGATCTCTGCCTACGAAAGACTTGCATATTCCGAAGGAAGCGTTTACCTACGACCGGAAGCAAATGCTGCAATAGAAAGCAAAATTTGAAGCAAAGATAAACCGCGATATCTTTGACAGTAATTACTTGGCAGGTCTTCAAGACTGTTTCCAATATTCGGATTCTGACGAACCTACGTACTTCAAGGAGGCTACCTTGAATACTGACGAAATCAGAAACAAAGACAACGACTTGGGCTGGCACTACGAAGGGCGCTTTTCCGGTGATGCTCTTTACTTCGATAAACCAGGTTGGACGAGACATGAACGTATGGTGAGAACCAACATCTTTTTGGATCGTTTGTTGCGAAACTGGAACAGATTCGCAGAAGAGAAAGGTATTGTATCGTGGATTATGCATGGACCACTTCTTTCTTGGTACTGGGATGGCCTCATGTTTCCATACGATGTTGATATCGATATACAAATGCCTGTTCTCGAGCTTTTGAGACTTGCTGAAAAGTACAACCAAACGTTGGTTGTGGAAGACCCCACGAAGGCTATGGCAGATACTTGATCGATATCGGAACTTACGTCCATAACCGTGGCATTTCCAGAAAGGAAAATCACATCGAAGGTCGTTTCATTGATATCGACTATGGAATCTACATTGACATCACGGGACTCCTGAAATCGTATGCAGACCTTCCAGATTATTACCAGAAGAGTCCAATCGTTACCAAAGACCAAGATGATGCGGAAGTCGAGGTATACAATGATCGCAGAAATCACTTCTACACACACAAACAGCTCTTGCCTTTGCGTTACTCTATGTTAACAGGAATTCCGGTATTTAATCCGGCAGAGATTACACCTAGGTTGAAATTTGAGTACCTGACAGGATTAGAGCGGTATGAGCACGCAGGTTGGTACTTCGTCCCAAAGGTTCAATTGTGGGTAACGAAGGAGAAGTTAATTAGAGTGCTGGAGAAGCTCGATTACGAAGATGACTCCGGAAGTTTCAATCTGAACATCCTTGTGTCTTCTGTAAGAAAAATGACAGACGCACAGGCCATGCGTCTCTTGGCAGACGACGAGATATTAACCGAGTACTGCCTCACGCTGAAATTTACCGAGTGGCACGAGCGTGAGAAGACTTTCTTGTTCGACTTGGACGGAAAAGACAGCTCACTGATCATCGAAGAACAAGAACAAAGAGTTGCCTATGACAAACTCGTCGGCGCCGTCCAGTTGCAAAAACCAATGCGCAAATGTCTTTTTGAATACGAAAAGATGGACAGAGTACAACACGTAAGTGGGTAAATTCCTTAGAAACACCCAACTCCATCCCCTTCCCTTTGACGCCACTGTTCCTACATCTGACTTCATGCAAACTTTGAAGTGATGGACAGTGATGTGCCGAGGCTAAGTGCCTTCGCTTACATATTTACATTATTTACCCGTGAATACACCAAGAAGCTTCGAGAATCAAATAAGAAAAATACTTCATCTTATTTGGAATTCACTGACAACAGAATGTGCGTCGTAGTAATCGTGAAACAGTTGCCAACATGATGGGTCTTGGCCATCAAATGAACGATCTTTGACGAGTGCATGATCTATGTATGTTGAAGATGTGTCATATTTCATGCTTTGTACCGTAGTAGTCTTGCAACTCCTGAGCCGTGGAGCCCGCTTGAACGCAATAACGGATTAAAGTTTTGTGATACACATCCCCTGTGAGCAAATCGCAGATGTCGTTAGACCATTACTGGCCAGAATCAACGGAACAAATATCCGTATTGCACGGCCAGCGCGTTCTTTGGCGGAAACACTACAGATGTGGAATGCAATAAGCCACAATGGAAACTTGTTATACTAATTGTGCGCCTGGATGTTTGTTTAGGTGATGCGCCTAATGGTAAAAGAGGTGGTCCAGTATTTATATAGTATTCAAAATAGTCCCAGTACGCTTGCGACCACCAGAATTTGAGAGAAGCAATCTCGAAATTCGACCAGAAGCGGCAAAAGCTGTATGTTCCTCCTTTATCGTTATAATGAAGTCCATGAAGTTTTTGGGCGAAAAGCTCAGGGTGCAGCTTAGTGTGTTGCCACAATGTTGGGATAGACCTAACAGACTCGTGGATAGAGATGGTGAATACATATACCTCGTTGTTTTCCTCCATGTACTTGAACAGATCGTAATGGTTCCATACGCCAGTACCAATCGTAGTCCCCTTTTGGCGTTTGAACAGTCTTCACCCATAAATAATCATAGAATCGAAGAATTTCCATCAAGAAATATTAATAGGTGCATTTTGGCACCAGTACGTCTTCACAAATAAGCAAAGATAAATGTGCTCAAGGTAAATCGAGCTAGCTTGAGAGCCATAAATAATAGAAATCAGTAGAACAGGTGCCACCTTTTTAGGAGTCTTGTAGACTAGCTCAACTCTCCAATTTTCTCGTTCAGTTAATGCGGAAAACACATCGTACAACTTAAATGTGTACGATGAAATTGGCCCGTACTTCAAATAGAATCAAACATATACATGGTGAAGTATAACCAGTGAATTGAAAATATAAAATGGAAATCAAAAGGAAACGTCCATTATTCAAAAGCTTTAAATCTGCTCACGAATAGTGATGCAGGTGTGAGATTGCTCCATGGTGGAACGTCGAATTTTAGAACCATGGGCCCGCCTTGAGTACATGGCGGAATGTGGGGGTCGAGAATCTCTTTAAATCAATTAGCGTAGAACCATAAGTTAGTATCACAACTATTGAAGTTTTAGAAATCTTCAATGTAGTAGAACCGATTGCTATACCTGCTTAGTTAAGCATTCTTTGAATCAAGCGAAAATAATGGTTATGTACTTGTTCCTGTACCAGACTAAGTATTGGTGGTTGTGGCGGTTTCTTTGGGGACAAAATCAACTTCAAATGCCGTTCCTCCCGGGGTACCACTAATTATCCGGGTGCTTGTTGTACTTTTGGGCCAATGGAGAGTAATTGTAGTGGTAGGGACGGGAGCGTAAATAACAACGGTTGCAATTTTTCCGGTAGCAGCAAGAGTCTCCGTACTTGTTTCGGCGCTAGTCCATGTCGAAGTTGTAGTTATGGTGGTGATTGGAGCTCCCCACACTGTACAGATGCACGCGAGAAAAAAAATGGCTGCAATATTCATCCTGGGTTGAAGTGGTGGCAAGCGGTATAATGTGATTTCGTGGCGGTCTTCTCCATCTTTATTTAAACCATTTGAGCCGGCCAGTCGTAGATTTGTGTCCTGCAGCAATAGAGGGAAACGTTTCAGTGATGGCGTTTCAGTGATGGCGTATCTGTGATGGCGTATCTGTGACCTTTTGCATGCGGCAGTTTTGCGCGGATCTATGCGTGTAACTCCGCATACAATTTCTTGGACGCCAGCGATGAAATTGATCCCTGTTGATATTCGTCGGCACTACTTTCAACGAGTGAGCGAAGTTGTTTTGTGAATGAGCATGCCGATATCGCGAGCCAAAACAATGTGAGCCAAATTGATGTCGTTCGTACATCGATCGACCCACTAGAATTCATGTAACATAATGACTGTATATACAGATGTAGGGTATGCACCATGTAGTTCCTGAGGGACCCTGCATGCATGACCCAAAACCGCTGGACAAAATTTATCCTTCTGAAGTACATTTACGCGCACGGAACATGCGACAGACGTAATGACGTCTCCCGTTGCGTCTCCCATTGTGCTGCAACGGCGGACTAATGCGTATGTTTCACGTCGGCGCATGGACGAAGTGCATGCGAACGAGAAAGCATATATGAAAGAATGGGTCTCGCTGCACTGGTCCTCATTATGCGATTCGCGTTCATTTTTCTATTGTACTTCTTGCTAGTGCGAGGAGCGGAGATTGGCAATGTGTTTTATGCTATCAACAGTATCACATCCCCCGACAATCTTCCATGGAAACCGAACTGGAGCGTCGAAGTCGGTTGGGTTATACTTCCTGGTATTTACCCAAATGACACCTTCATTTTGAACATGCCTTATGTGTTTCAATTTAACGTGGCATCATCACAAACTCTTGCCTTGGATTCAGATGGCATTACTTATGCTAATTGTGACTTATTTTCCGGTGAGATTTTTGCTGGATACTCCGAAATTCAGTGCACCGTAACGTCAGCTATTGATGACGTGCTATACGTTGGCGGAACTGCAAGCTTTGAAATTATGTTCAACGCTGGTATGAGTAACAGCATAATCGATTTGGAAGCAGCCAACCACTGGGTTGTCGGCAGTAACGAGATCGACTGGACAGATGGTGAAACTGTAATCTCTACAAATGTTACGTTCGTAGCAGGTATTGAAAGGACATTCGCGTCTACCGATGACACTAGCGGTTACGGTTCAACGCGAACGTTAATGGGTGTTAGCAGGTACCAAGACTATTTCGTTACTTCGGCCGTCCAGGATGATGAAACCGAACTTTACATTAGCTCAACTTTCGACGATACATCTCAGAGATTCGATTGTGACCACTCTAGCATTTTTTTAGTAGCAGTTGACGACCTCAATGCTTGGGGGTTTCCTACAACTTCGAACTCTTCGGAAAGTGTAGATCCCTATTGTTCGTGGTATGTTAATTCTGGTGACGATGATCCGCTCATTCCGCCTGTTGGATACCGATACGTTGTGGTAGGGCAATCGCCTATTATGATGCTTGATGAAACTGTGAATCAAATGATACACGCATATGGGGTTGTTGGTGCTGATGTCTCTATCATTAAGGATACCAGAGATGTGACTATGCAAGCAGTAAGTGAGTACGACTCAAGCACTCGGTCTTACTCAATTATGACAACAACGGACGACGCTCTTGCTACTGTGACTGTCAAGACAGTTTCTGGAGACGGGACCAACACCTACGAAGTAAACTTCCCAATCCCTACTGTCACTGCCTCGAGAAAATGGACTGGGTCTGCAACGTCAACTGAAACTTCCTCAGCGACAGAGATCGGGAGCACTGGTACTGTCTGGATTGACCTTCCTACCACTACCTTGACCGCCACCAGTACTTACAGTGGATCTGAGACCACAACAACAACCGTCACGGGATCCTCTGGCCAAGATGACACCATTCTTGTTGAGGTTCCTACGCCTACTGTTACCACCACCATTACAAACGGTGGCTCTAAAACCACCACTATAACCATTGTCGCTACTTCCGGCGGAACTGGTTCAGTAATCGTGGAAGTTCCTACGCCAACGGTGACTGCTACTGCGACATTTCTTAACTCTATATTGACCACAAAGACAGCGACCGCCTCGGTAGGAGGGACGGTTACAGTTTGGGTCCTCTATCCTACGCTCTACACTACCCTTACTAGTACTTACGACGGGTCTGAGACCACCACTACAACCATCACTGTTTCTACTGGCGGAACTGCCACAAAAATCGTGGAGGTTCCTACGCCTACTATAACAACCACGATCACTTACAGCGGATCGGAGACCACAGCTAAAACCTTTGTCGCTCCTTCCGGTGGAACTGGTACAGTAATCGTGGAGGTTCCTACGCCTACTATTACCACCACCATTACAAAACGTGTATCTGAGACCACCACTACAACCATTGTCGCTACTTCCGGCGGAACTGGTTCAGTAATTGTGGAAGTTCCTACGCCAACGGTGACTACTACTGCGACATTTGTTAACTCTATATTGACCACAAAGACAGCGACCGCCTCGGTAGGAGGGACGATTACAGTTTGGGTCCTCTATCCTACGCTCTACACTACCCTTACTAGTACTTACGACGGGTCTGAGACCACCACTACAACCATCACTGCTCCTACTG
The DNA here is from genome assembly GCA_003707785.3 of Danielia oregonensis. Taxonomy (NCBI): domain Eukaryota; kingdom Fungi; phylum Ascomycota; class Pichiomycetes; order Serinales; family Metschnikowiaceae; genus Danielia; species Danielia oregonensis. The sequence goes on from PPLJ03000025.1 coordinate 10,568, forward strand.
GCGAAACTGCCACAAAAATCGTGGTGGTTCCTACGCCTACTGTTACCACTACCGTTACTTACGGTGGATCTGAGACAACCACTACGACCATTGTCGCACCTTCCGGCGGAACTGGTACAGTAATCGTGGAGGTTCCTACGCCGCCCACTGTCACTATAACCACAACTTATGGTGGAACTAACACCACCAGCTACACAATCACCGCTTCCCCTGGCGGTACTAACACTGTCGTTATTGATGTTCCTACTCCTACTGTTACGGTGACCAGCACTTATGGCGGGTCTGCGATCAGCACTTACACCGTTATCGCGTCTGCCGGTGGTACTGACACTGTTGTTGTGGAGGTTCCTACTCCTACTGTTACGGTGACCAGCACTTATGGCGGGTCTGCGATCAGCACTTACACCGTTATCGCGTCTGCCGGT